>PISX010002964.1:0-147307 GCA_004024625.1 Mellivora capensis | reverse complement strand
TATCATATGGTTTCACTTATTTGTGGAGCATAACAAATAACACGGAGGACGTGGGGAGATGGAGAGGAGAAGGGAGTTGAGGGAAATTGGGGGGGGAGATGAACCATGAGAGACTATGGACTCTGAAAAACAACCTGAGGGTTTTGAAGGGGCGGGGGGTGGGAGGTTGGGGGAGCCAGGTGGTGGGTATTGTGGAGGGCACGCATTGCATGGAGCACTGGGTGTGGTGTAAAACTTTGAACTCTGTTACGCTGAAAAGAAATAAAAAAAAAATGTCTTTCATTTCAGTTTGCAAGTTTGGCTCAACATGTGAAAATCAATGAATGTAACCCATCACATCAACAGTCTAAAGAAGAAAAATGACATAATCATGTCAACAGATACAGAGAGATCATTTAATAAAATTTAACACCCATTCATGATAAAAACACTCAGTATATTAGGAATAGAGGGAAATCTCCTCAACTTGAAATTTACTACTACAAAAAAACATATAGCTAACATCATACTTAATGGTGAGAAACTCAAAAGCTTTTCCAATAAGTTCAGGGACAAGGCAAGGTTGTCTCCTTTTACCACTGTCTTTCAACATCACACTAGGAAGTCCTATCTAATACAATAAGAGAAAGAAAGTATGTGAGGTTGATGCAATTCCTATCAAAATTTCAATGGCATTTTCACAGAAATAGAACAATTTTAAAATTTGCACAGAACCACAAAAGGCCCAAGTAGGCAAAGCAATATTAAGAAGAACCAAGCTGGAGACCTCACACTTTCTGATTTCAAACTCTATTACAAAGCTATAGTAATTAAAACAGTCTGGTATTGGCATAAAAAAAAGACACAGATCAATGGAACAGAGAGTGGGGAGGGGGGAAGAGGGTGAATGCATATACAGTCAATTAACTTACAACAACGGAGCCAAGAACATACAGTGAAGAAAGGACAGTCTCTTCAATGAACGGGGTTGGAAAAACTGTACAGCGATATACCTCACACCATAAACAAAGATTAACTACAGATGGATTAAAGACTTGACACCAAAAGCAAAGCAACAAAAAGCAAAAACAAGTGGGACTCCATCAAACTGAATACCACAGTGTGGCATTAGCAAAAGAATAGACAAATAGATCATTGAAACAGGAGAGGGAGCCCAGAAATAGAGCCACATAATATCGTCAATTGATTTTTAACAATGGCACAAAAGCAATACAATGGAGACAAGATAAGCTCTTTAACAAATCAGTTGGAACAACTGGATATTCACACACACACACACACACACACACACACACCCCTAGACACAGACCTTACATCCTTCACTAAATGTAACTAAGACAACGGCAAGAGAAGGAGAAGACAGGTCACACAGACTAGTAGAAAATATTTGCAAAAGACATATCTGATAGATGACTGTGGCCCGAAATATACAAAGGACTCTTAAAACAATAAAACAAACAACCCAGTTAAAAATGGACCAAAGAGCCTTAACAGATACCTCAAAGAGGTAATAATATCACAGGTAATAAATAAGCATATGAAAAACTGCCCACATCACATGCCATCAAGGAATTACAAATGAAAACAACTAGATACCACTGCACACCTATGCGAATGGCCGATATCCAAGACACTGACACCACCAAATGCTGGCAAGACGAAGAGCAGCAGGAACTCTCACAAACTGCTCCTGGGAATGCAAAATGGCATAGCTACTTTAGAAGACAGTTCGGTGGCTTCTGACAAAACTAAACATACACTTACCTAAAGACCTACCACTTGTGCTCCATGGTATTTACCCAAAGTTGTTAAAGACGTCTGTCCACACAAAAAGGTACACATGGATATTAACGTCAGCTTTATTCCTAATTCCCAAAACCTGGAAGCAGCCAAGATGTCCTTCAGCAGGTGGACAGATAAATAAACTGGGACAGCCAGACAATGGAATTATTCAGAGCTAAAAAGAAATGTGCTATTAAGTCATGAAATACATAGATGAAGGTTAGATACACCTTACTGAGTAAAAGAAGCCAATCTCTTAAAGGTTAAATACGGTATGATTCCAACTATATAATATCCTGGAAAAGGCAAAACTATGGAGACAGAAAAAGATGACTGATTTCCAGGAGTTAGGGGAGAAGGAGGAGTGAACAGACATGGCACAGAAGATTTCTATTCTGTAGGATACTATAATGGACACACATCATCATAAATTGTCGGAAGCCCATAGAATGAATAACACCAAGAATGAACCATAATGTAGACTTTGGTTAGTGATGATTTATCAGTGTAGATTCATCAATTGTAATAAATGTACCAGTCAGGTGAGGGATGTTGATAATGGCAGAGGAGATGCATATGTGGGGACTGGGGGTATATGGGAAATCTCTGTACCTTCTGCTCAATTTTGCTGTGAACCTAAAACTGCTCTAAAAAAAAAAAAAAAAAGTTGTGGGCACCTCGGTGGCTCAGTTGGTTGAGCGACTGCCTTTGGCTCAGGTCATGATCCTGGAGTCCCAGGATCGAGTCCCACATTGGGCTCTCAGCTCTACAGGGAGTCTGCTTCTCCCTCTGACCTCCCCAACTCATGCTCTTTCTCAAGTAAATAAATAAAATCTTTAAAAAAAAAGTTGATTAAAAAAAGCAAAGGAATAATAAACATGAGATGCAGGATAGAGGTTGCATAGATATAGGAGTTAGGGGGATGGGACTGGGAGGAAACATGATAGATAGCTTATTGTTAATATTCCAGTTTTCATATGGGTAGAGTTTCACGGGATTATTGGTAAATAAACAAATAAAGTCTTACAAGGACCTATGGATGACAGTGTCCAATGAATTAAGGGTTAAGATTAATCCAATTTTGCATACCTGAGATCCAGTAGATGTTTAGAAAAATTAAAAATTGATTAAATACAGTTAAAGGGAAGAAAAAAAGATCAGGTAATTAAGCCAAGAACCTAGTGACACGTTGAGGGCAGATTTGGAACAGTTACAGGGAGAAATCCGTCCCCCTGTGATTGTCCTCTGTGGTAAGTTCTGTGTTACTGGAATGGGGAACAGGGAAGCAAAAACATATTTTGACCAGAAGACTTTTCACGAGTTCAGAACTCTCCCAGCATCCTGCAGGACCCAATTAAAGGAACTCAAATAAAATTTCACCCATGATAAGTCACCTAACATAATCATGATTCTAATAGTGACATCTCTAGCTGTTCAGCAAAATTTGTGCTGCCCCTTCTGCATTGCAGAGTTATACTTTGCCATGTCTGAAAACTGGGGATGACCTGTCCCAGACCCACTTGCAAGGGCTAAATGATGGCATTCAGGCCAGGAGAACATGAGGGGAAATGACCCAGTTCCCAGCCAGGCCTTACACCTCTCTCAGGGTGCTCTCCCATCTCTCTCTCCCTTCCAGTTGGCTGGAATGGAGACAACCTCAAAGAACAAATGTTGACAATGGCAGAGCTGCTCTCAGCCTGGGGACCCCATGACTGTGTAGAAAAGGGCTGCCCCATGAATATGTTGATATGCCTACTTCCGTGAAATCACAGAAAATGTAAATTACTATGGTGTTTTCCAGTATAGATCATTGGGTTTATTTGCTACAGAATTTAAAGTCACTCAAACTAAGAAAGCTCCCAACACTTGCAACGGTAGGATAGCACAAAATAGGGGCAGGAAAGCATTTGTAATCAGGGCATAGGGAAATTCCTGAAGCACAAGGGGGATCACTTCACCAATAATGACTGTGAGGTCACACCGGACTTACACGATGATCCAGTTGTAGGCTGTGATGTCTCGTGGTCAAACTCACAGGGTCTGGCATCAGACTACCTAATTAAAATCCTGCTTGTGGGGCTCACCAACTGAGTGACCATGCAAGTAATGTAATCCCTTTATGTCTATCTCTCATCTATAAAAAGTGTTAGCGCCCACATCCACTTCAAGGGACTGCTGTGGGGGTTACACGGACTGATCATACACGCCTACAGGGGTTGGCGGAGCTCTTGCCTTGCTGTAGACATTAAGTAATGATAGCCATCATTTTTATTCTTATTATTGCCATCTTTACAATGGGATGGCTTGTGAGGAGCGCAATCTAGAAAACACCTGGAAAGGAACTCTATTTACTCCCTGTCCTCAAGTCCAGGTATAGGTACAACAATGTACAGGCGCCTGGTCTCTCCATGACCATCGTCTCCCCAAATCCTGTGAGGTAGGTAGGAATTATTATTATTATTATTAATTATTATTATTATTATCATCATTATTCCTATTTCACAACAGAAACATCTGAAGCTTAGCAAGGTTGAGCCTCTCCCCAAGCCACACCAGTCTTGAGGTTCTCAGGCCGGGACTTTTCCCACTACATTATATTGCTTTTCTTGACCCAAAGCCCTGCATGCTATCCAGTTCTCTGAGGATGAAGGAATTTTATCTTATGTGTTAGAATGCATCAGATAATCTATGTTTATAAGTTTTTTTTTTTTTTTTAAACTGGAAATTGTTTCTTCGAGTTGAATATTCATTGCTGTGAACTGCTCTTTACAACAGATCCCGTTAAGTCTGAACAGAGGTTTCGCACCTCCAACTTGCTGTTTTTCCCGGTCTGGCTGAAGCTACAAAAGGGCAGCCATACTGACACAATTCACAAAAGCCAACAATGACATCAGCTAGTCTGAGATCTGTCCAGCAATACCCAGAAGGACGAGGGAGGTAATGATATGTTGGGTCATTGATAAAACATTTCTTCACTGCAGCCAAATTAAAAGCGTACACAGCTTAGGATGGCCGGGAGTAGAAGTTAGGTCTAAATGATTCCCTTCAATATCCTGGCAGGTAAGCCCAATGCAGATATTCGACAAGTATCTACCAATTGTTCACCTCTTAAGTTTCAGGCTTAAAAAAGCACAAAGCAACTGAAGAGATTCAGACACAGAGCAGCATTCTAAACTTGGCATGGATTTTTCTCTATCACCTTTGAAAAACAGTAGATAACCTTTGGAAAATATTCTGACTTGCATTAAGCAAACAAAGTTAAAAAGTAACTCATATAACATCCCTGGTCTGATGGACTGTAATGGGGGGAGGGCACCCAGAAAGAATAAGAAAAGCAAATACTTACCGAGTACTGACTGTGCTCCAGGCACTGTTCTAAGGGCTACACTGAATCCTCTGGACAACCCAGGGAGTTGTCCAGAGTATAAAATACTACTCATTTTATAGAGGAGATTGAGTCAGAGGACTAAGTAGCTGGCCAAAAGTCACACAGCTCTTAATTAATAGAAGTGGAATCAACTAACCAAATGTGAATATAGTGTCCCCAAATGTTTGCCTACACTGAGGGACGCAGACCTCAATCTAAGTGTTGAGCTGCAACAAACACACTAAATAAGTAACATGCATGATTTAACAGTTAATTGTTGACTCTGCCATCTTGGTAAGAAAGCTGCCCAGGCTAGAAATGTAGGAGTTATCATGAGTTCCTCAGTTTCATACCCCTAAGCAAATAAATATATTCATTTTAAGACCTAGATCTCAGATGCTGCCATGACTCAACACTTTGACTTCCACCCTAAACTAAGACAGCACTGTCTCACCTGGATTTTAGCAAAATCTTCCTAATTGGACTTCCTGCTTTTACTTTCTCCCAACTACCAATTCTTCCAGAGTGCTCTAAGTTAAAAAAGGAGGTATTACCACATATCTACTCAACATTCCTTACCTTGTCCATCCGGGCCCTGGATGCTCTGGTTCTACAAATCCACTGACCTCACCACCTCATCTTTCCCTCCCGCACCCCGCTCCAGCTTCACTCATATGGCTATTCCTTGAACAGGACAAGCTTGTCTTACCTCAAAGTAGAACATTTGCATTTTCTGCTTCTTTGCTTTACTTAGATGTTTGCTTAAACATCAGATACTCCTTAGACTTTTGGCTAGCATCCTCTTCAAAAATAATTTCCCCTTATATACCTTCCCCCATCCCCATTATAATATTGACTGTGGAAAAAAATAAATTTGGGGTGTTTTAAAAATAAAGTGTAACTAAAATATTTGACCACAATATGGAAGGGGGAAGGAGGATATTATTCAAGAAAAGCATAGATATTTACTAAGGTTAAACTCTGATAAAGCAAAAAAACTGTCCAAAAGCAGTCTGACCAAATACAAAATCATTAGGACTCTGGAAAAAATTCTTAAAGAAGATACAGTGACATACAGACCATAAAGGAGTGAATATAAGTAGCAGACAATGTAAGGACATTAAAATGTTAAATGTTTGATGAAAGAGGTCATAAATAATAAGCAACTAGACCACTAAACCCAACAGAAAAATGGACAAGGTCTATGAGCAGGCAGTTTACAGCAGAGATAATCTGAATGGTCCACAGACAAATGAAAAGATCCTTAAGCTTACCCATGACAGGGAAATGCATATTAAAACAATAAAATATCATTTCCCTAGGAAACTAGAAAAAAATTAGAGAGACTGACAATATTAAGTGTTGACAGGATATAGGAAAATTAGAGCTCATGTACATGGCTGGTGGGAATATAATTTAATACACTCACTTTGGAGAGCAGTTTAGCAATCATCTAGTAAAATTAAACGTGACCTAGAAATTTCATTTAAAGTGAATGCCCTAGGGAGCCTGTGGGCCTCATGGGTTAAGTAAGTGTCTGCCTTCCACTCAGGTCATGATCCCAGGGAATGGGACTGAGCCAGCATCTGGCTCCCTGTTCAGCGGAGAACCTGCTCCTGCTTCTCTCTTTCCCTCCCCCTCCCCCTGCTTGTGCTCATGAGTACGCTCTGTCAAATAAATAAATAAAATCTTAAAAAAATAAAGTGAATGCCCTAGAGAAATTCTGGTACATGTACACAAGAAGATTTCTAGGAATGTTTGTAAAAACTGCAAATCATTCAAATGTTTGTGAGGAGGAAAATGGAGTAATTAAGCTGGGGGCATACTCACACATGAAAATAGTTTTTGGGTGTTAAATAACTTAGTTCTAGATAGGCCTTAATAGGAATAAATCTCAAAACATAGGGAGAGCACTAGTTGTAGGTTGGTGTGACTTATTCACAGCAGAACTCCTATTCCGGGATGAAAGGATCATGTAGGAAGTCCTGGAAGTAGATGATGCCATCCATGTGAAATGATTAAAACACACCAAAATACTATTTTTTTAAAAAAGCCTGTGTATATTAAAGCAAAGCTGGGGATAACACAAAACTACTTAAGAACAGCGGTTCTTAAGACAAAATGGAAATAGGAAGACAAAATGGAAAATAGGATCTGGGAGAGGTATCAAGGGGGCTTCAACCCTATGTATCATATTTTATTGAAAAAATTCTGAAACAAACCTTGGGTGATGGTAAGTGTTAAATCTGGGTAGATTTATTATTATTTTTTCTAGTTGTATATTTCATGAATAAGGAAGGAAAAAAGAATGCTAAACAATATAATGCGGGAAGTAAGAAGGAAGCAACCCAGGATCTTGAAAAGGGAGTCTCCATGTCTTTGAAAATGAACCTGGTAAGGAAATTAAGTATCCCAAAATAATGAACAAAAGAATTTCTATTTTCATTCCAATATATGTCCTTAAAACAAAAACAAAAACAAAAAAACCTCCTAAGATGTTAAGGATAAAAAAGAATCATTGACAAAGTCAAGAAACTGTACTCGTTAGAAAATGTGGTAGATTAAATATGGCCATGAATTCTTTGCTACTGCTTCCACTGAAAAGGGAATCTAATTTCCCTCACTTTGGAGCTGGGTTGTCTTATGACTTACTTGATCAATAGAATGTGGTACAAGCAATGTCTTGAAACTTTTAATACTATGTCATAAGAAGCCTTGTGGCTTCCACCCAGGCTCGTGAAACTCTTGGAGCATGAGAAGCAGCAACCAATCATCAGGAAAGAATTTCCACTATTCTGGGACTGCCATTTTATGAAGCCCAGCTAGCCCCGTGAAGGGGCTATGTGGGGAGAAGAGAGAGAGAGATGCTTCACCAGACCTTATATGATCCAGCCATCCAGTCCAAGTACCAGATATGGGATTGAATAAGCTTTCTGGTAACTCCAGCCCCAGCCACCACCTGACTGAGACCTTGAGCAAGAACTTGCCCAGTATAGATCAGTCAACCCACACATAACTGTGAGACATAAATTATCCTTATGCCACTATGTTTTGGAATGATTTGTTTTGCAAAATTAGATAATCAGTACAGAGAAGAAGGTCCAGTCTTAGTTTTTTTGAAATGATGAGATTGAGATGTCCACATGGCATGGAGGTGGAGACATTCTGAAGACAGATGGACACATAGTACTGTGGCCTTAGTGATCATCTTCATACTCATGAGGACAGTCACATGCTTTGGTCCCACAGTGCATTGGCCCTTAGGCATACAAATCCACCAAAAACAGACCTGGACCTCATGAACTCAGTCTGATGGCGGGGGGGGGGGGGTGAAGGGACGCAGATCTGTGCTATGATGAGCAAGTCCAGAGGACTACAGGGAATCAGAAAAGAAGCCTCTCGATGCCTTGGGAGGGAAGGGCGCATAGGGGTGCAGAGAGGATTTTTCTGGAAAAGGACTGCTTCAGCCAGTTCTGCAGGACAGGATCTTAAGCATGAGTGCTCCCTAAGGAACTAAAGATGTTGACAATAAGGGTAGGAGAGTTATTGATGAATGCCGTCATTTCCAGGAACTTGAGACCAATAACTAGACAAACTGCATTGCCTTGGCACCTGCCCCATTAGGTAATTTCTGTATTAACCTCTGAAGGACACAGAAAGGACCCTGCCTACATTACTTTAAAAGCTATCAGAAAATGAAAATAAATTAAAACAAAATGCAAAATGCAGTATGAGAATTCATGTACTTGTTTGTTCATTTAACATTTTCCAAGGTCATATTTCATACTAAACCCCCTGTATTGGTTATTCTCTTACAAAAAAGATATAAAAGCCATGGTGTTGCTTTTTCTGGGGGGAAAGCCTTTATTTTTATAGTTTAAAAAGTGCTTGGACCACTCTCTGAAGAGACACAACTATTCCCATTTTTATAGCTATTAATACTGAAATGCAATAAGATTGAGTAATTACCCCAAGGTCACTAACTGGCAAACAGCAGGATTTGGACTCAAAATTATCTACTCCTCTTATGAGGGCTGCCCGTTGCTTTGAGGAGGTTCAGTGTAAGTGGGCAAAACATAGTACACATACGCAGAGATGTGAAAAGACCACTGGAAAACAGGGTGATCGAGTGAAAAGGGTGCAAGGGAAAGACACATCTCGAAGTGGGGCTGAAGGATGGAGAACTAGGAGGCCACCTTTGGTGGCAGTAGGTTTTGAGCTAGATTTTGTGTCAACTGATAAACTGCTTTTGCTAAGGAAGGGGAAAATGTGTGGGCCATACAGGTAACAGTGCCGTGCTGGTTTAATGGCAGTGAACTAGAGAGAAATGGCTCCTGCATTTTCACAGGTATTTCCCTTGGTTCTCAACTAGAGGTTTTGTTCTCAGAGGACATTTGGTAATGTCTGAAAAGATTTTTTGTTTTTCCTGCTGGGGGATGGGGGCAGTGCTATGGCCATCTAGTGGGATGGTGCTAAACATCCTACAACACACAGGACCACAGGACGTTCCTCCACAACAAAGAATTATCTTAACCAAAATGCCAATAGCTGGAAAACTATACAGGTTGAGAAATTCTGACCTATACATCTTTACCACGTTGTATTAGGGATTTCAAGAGAAATAGGACCAATAGGGTATGTGTGATAAATAGAGAGCACAGATGTGTGTCTTTCAATGAAGAGAGAAAGACTTGACTTGTGTGAGGTGGGGACTGGCAAGTGAAGTCTTGAGGGCGGGCTGAAAATTCTGGCAGAATTTGATGTCACAGTTTTGAGTGGGAGGACAATCTTCCCTAGAGACTTGGGAGCCTTGGTATTGCTTTGTAAAGTCTTCAACTGATTTGGAGGAGGCTACTCAAATTATGGAGGATAAGATACTTTATCCAAAGTCCATTGATTTAGATGTTAGTCACTTCTTTACAATCTCTTTACAGTAACATCTTGATTGGTGTTTGGCCAAAAAGCTGGGCACCAGAGCCTTGCCAGGTTGACACATATAATTAATCATCACACACATTTAACTTTAGAAATCCTATGAGGCAAAGATTTTATCCTTGTTTTAAAGATAAAGGAAGTACAAAAAAAGAGCTACAGATGGCCATGTGTCTCTTGTTGAAAGATGTCCAACATCATTCATCAGAAAAATTCAAATCAAAACCAGAATGAGATATCACCTCACACCTGTCAAAATGGCTAGACTCAAAAAGACAAGAAACAAGTGTTGGTGAAGGTGTGGAGGAAAAGGAACTCTCATGCACTACTGGTGGGAAAGCAAACTAGAGCAGCCTCTATGGGAGGCAGTGTGGAGATTCTGCAAATAATTAAAAATAGAAGTGCCATATGATCCAGTCATTCCACTACTGGGTATTGATCCAAAGAATACAAATTTGAAAAGATACATGTACCTATATGTTTATTAGAACATTATACAATAGCCAAGATACGGAAGCAGCCCAAGTGTCCATCCACAGATAAATGAACAAAGAAGATGTGGTATATACATATGATGGAATACTACTCAGCCATAAAAAAGAATGAAATCTTGCCATTTGGGACAACGTGGATGGACTTAGAGGGTATTATGCTAAGTGAAATAAGTCAAAGACAAATATCACAGGATTTCCCTTCTATGTGGAATCTATAAAAGCAAAAACAAAAAGTAGAAACAGATCCATGAATACGGAGAACAAACCAATGGCAACCAGAGGGGTGGGAGAGGGAGACACAGGCATTCAGTTACGAAATTAATGAGTCACTGGAATAAAAGGCACAGCATAGGTAATATAGTCATGGATACTGTAACAGCGTTGTATGGTGACACATGGTGGTACAGTTGTGGGGAGCATAACATATAGAGTCGTGAGATTACTATACTGTACCCCTGAAATTAATGTAACATTGTGTGTCTACTAAACTTCCATAAAAAATACATATATATGTAAAGAAAAAAAAATAAAGATGAAGGAAGTAAATTCAGAGAAGTTAAGGAATGTTCTATACTTGCACGGCTAATACCACAAACAGTTAACATATTCAGAGCACTCCCGGCGAGCAGGTGTTGTACTAACAGATATTGTTAATCCAGTGAAGGCAATACTATCTTTATTGCCTCCATTTTATAGAGGAGAACAGGGAGACACAGAAAGGCAAGGTACATTTCCGGGACCAAACAATTTTTAAGCAATAGAGGCAGGATTTGAAGCCAGGCAGCCTGCCTAACCGGTGGCTCTCACCCGGAATTGCCCGGAGGACTAATTGAAATAAACTGTGGGGCCCTGGGGCTGAATCAGTAAATCTGGGATGGACCCAAAGATTTGCATTTCTAACAATCTCCCAGGTGATGTTAATGTGACCTGCCTGGAGACCTGCTTTGGGAACAATCACTTGCAAGTACTGTGCTACACTCGCTTTGGATAAGGACAGCAGTACTGGGCCAAAGGGCACGCATTCCACAAATATCCCGAGGCCCCATTATAGACAAGCATGGCAGTTCTCATCACCAATTCTGATGTGGGGTGAGTTCCACACCTCCAGGAATTCTCTAATACCAGCTGGGTATCCTACAACCCAACTCAGTTCTGTTACTATCCACTTGAAGATCCTGCCGGGTGCTACAGGTTAAGGGCTCAGTCCCACAAAACCCCTCCTCTTCCACCCCCACTTCAGATGCCAATGGCAACTCCAAGTTGTTACCTCTGCTTCTGACCAGATGGCTATAAATAAGAGGTTCCAATGACCGTCTCCTCGGGATCAATTAATTTGCTAGGTGGTTCACAGACCTCAGAGAAACAATTTACTTACCTGCTTTTCGGCTTGTTGGGAAGGACGGAGCTCAGGAAAGCTGGATGGAAGACAAACAGAAGGCAAAGCACGGGGAAAAGGGACAGTCCCACTGCCCTCTGTGAGTATGCCATTCCCCCCCGGAGTCCCCACACATTTAGCAACCTGGAAGTTCTCCAACCCCCTTCCTTTCGGGTTTTCATAGACGCTTCACTACAAAAGTGTGGTTGGTTAGGCCGTTGGCCATTGCCGATTGGTTCAACCTCCCATCCTCCTCCCTTCCAGAAATCAGGGGGTGGAACTAAGAGTCCCAACCCTCTCTTCCAGATCGGTCTCCCTGGCAAATAGCCCCATCCTTAGGTGTTTTCAGTAAGTCAGCTCATTAACATAAACGCAGTACTGGTGGAAAGGGACTCATTATGAGTAACGAGAGACACCATTTCACCTTTACAGCTCAGGAATCGAGAACAAGAAACCAAATATTATAACACAAGATGCTCCCATTGCTGTTATTGCTCAAGAAAATCCAAGGATTTGGGGAACTGTGAGCCAGGAACTACAGATGAAGACCAAAATACGTATTTATTCTGAATCACAGTATCACACCAGGTAACAGAGATAAAACAATGGTGAGCCAAATCATGGTTCCTGCGGCCATGACTTCTCCCTGGCCTGGAGGATGACTGTGCAGACAGAAAGAGCCCGGGCTTTGATGGATCACCCTACCAGAGACAGGAGGCGCTCCCAGCGGGGACTCCTCCCCTGGCTGTGGGGTCAGGGAGGAGACCCCAGAAAGAGCGGATGACTAAACTGAGACCTGACGTTGAAGCAGGAATTAGGAGGTTCTAAGGGGGAAACGAAGTGTATCCAAAGCGGTGGTGGGACTAACATGCACCTTCAGAGGCCCAGAAGGGAAGGAAGGGCTCACACGTTGGCGGAACCAAAGGTAATCCAGTGAATTAAGTCACAAAATTTTGCCTACATCTCCTTGGCATGTCATCTTCTATGTTTCATTTTCCTCATCGGAATAATAGCAATGAAAATACCGTATTTCTTGGATTCAAAGTGCACACTGACAACCCCCCCACCCACACACACCATTTTAACATTTGTGAAATCAGAATCTGTTACTATACTATTTGTATGTTTCCTGCTACATTTCCCCTTCCTTGAAAGCATTGGGGCAACTGAGGGTGTCTCAGAATTAAAGAAAGGTGAATTATTTTTACCTTCCCTACCTCCCTGGGCTGAGAGAATACAGACTCTCAAATAAGATTCAGGCCTCCCAGTGGCTCTCAGCCCAGGCTGCACCTTAGGATCACCTAGGCTGCTTTTCAACTCTTCTCATGCCTTGGCTCCATCCCCAGGCATCCCAATTTTATTGATCCAGAATAGGGGACTCATGGGTATTTTCTGAAACCCAGGTGATTCTAAGGTACAGTCAGGGTTGAGAACCGATTCCACTTTCTCCTACGGCAGGGGCCAGCAAACTACCCCCTTCAAGCCAAATCTGACTCTGTTTTGCTAGACACAGTTTTACTGGAACAGTCACACCCACACATTTACCTGTTTTCTACGGCTGCTTTTACATCACAGTGACACGGTGGAATAGGTGCAGCAGAGACAGTGAGACCCACAAAGTCTAAATTGTGTTTTCTCTCTCTCTCTACAGAAAAACTTTGCCAACCCTGGTCCTGCACTGTTGCTAGACAAGGTGTGGATCTGGGTTGAGCATCTTCAGCGTGGCTGGGAGCTGGTTGGAAACGCTGAATCCCAGCTTTAGTGAATTAGTCTGCAGTGGAAGAAGGTCCCCAGGCAGTCTGTGTGCACAGCAAAGTTTGAGAAGTCCTGTCCCTGCCCGTCTGACTGCTGCCACCCTCTCCAGCCGCTTTTTGCCCTGTCTCCTTGGCTCCCACCCAGTCCTTATCCTCCAAGACTTCATTGCACTACCTGCTCAGAGAGGTCCTCTCCTGTCCTCATAAATTAGATATCCTTTGCAATTTTTCTCTCATGGCATCTTTTTTATTTTTCTTCCTTGCACATCACCTCAAATCTGTGACTAAATATTCACTGGTCTAGTGGCCGCCTCACTAGACTAGAAGCCTCAGGGGGGTGAAGCCTGCCTCCAGGACATGAGAGAGAGCTCTGGAAGGTACAAAGCACAGTGAGTGGGGCTTTAACAAAGGAATAATGAAAAGGGGAAAGGTAACTTGTAAGTAGCTTGATGGGGAAAACCAGAACCAATTACTATGCAGACCAGGGAGGGCACAACCTAGAAGGTCCTGCCGGATGAGCAACTAGCAGATTTAATTTCCTCTTTTTGTATTCCGAGGTTAAATATTAGTATTCAATCACACAGAAACACTCAAGTACTTCGGTAAACCTCTGCAGACCAAGGATCCAATTTTACCAGCTGTTCATTAAATGAAATATCCATATATATGTATCGGGAATTTAATTAGAAAGGCAGCGGTCCAAGGATGTGATCATTGCTTGAGAAAGTTACATTTCAGGCAGCTTTTCTCTTCCAAGAGGACCAAGGAAACTCTTAATTGCCTTCTATTCTTTTTTTTCCTATTAATCACAGCTTGCCTCAACTGATTTTTTTTTCCAAAATGCCCTTGGGGAGTGAACATTTTTGAATGGCTAATTTTTTAGATGGAGATTATGCACACCAGCTGCTCTTGTCTAAAGCTACAGTGTCTTTCAAAACAGAACACAAGCCAGATGGTTTAGGATGATCAACTTCAGGCCCTAGGCATAACAGTCACTAATAGTGGGATAGGATCAGTGGTTTTCCTGGAGAAGTAGAAGAGCTCAAAGGAGGAAAGAAGAAATATCATAAAGGCATTTTGCCCCCAAAGAGCCTCAAAGGTGATTAAATCATTGCTGGCTGCAACTGGTGGGTGTATGCCTAATATTTGAAGCACATTTTGGTAATCCTTCCCTCCCCAAATAAAAGGGCATGGTGTTTGGAAGGGGCCCACTACAAGAGGGAAAACAGCCTGAACCAGGAGTCTGGAGACATGGTTTCTGGTCCAAGCTGAGAAACCTTAGGCCATTCCTTTAACTTAACTTCATTTGGAGACGCATTTTGCTCATCTGTAAAACAAGGTGGTTTTAGTATATTTACCTATCCATTAATTTATTTATAGGCATTGTGTTAGGCAGCAGGTGGCAATGAAAAGTAAAACCAGACACGGTCTTTGTCATCATAGATCTTATAGTCCATTGAGGGACTGAGTTATTTTTGAAGGAATTATATCAAGTGTCAAATTACAACTACATTACATGCTATAAAGCAGAGATTTCTCTAAAAGACTCTATAGCCAAACCGTCAGTAAGTCTGGTCAACAGTACCTTTGAAATACATTGCAGATCAACCCACTTCTCATCACCTCCCACCTTAGCCATGCTACCTTTGCTCCTTGCCCAGATTCCTATTCTTACCCACTTCCATGCTTTGACTCTTGTTTTTCTTAATGTATTCTTCACACAGCAGGGAGAGTGATCTTTGAAGACCATACATGAGGCCAATTATCTCCCTGTTCAAAATTTCCAGTGAGTTTCCATCTGGCTTAAACTCCAATGCCATACGTGTGTGGCCCATGGGCTCTCCATGATATTGGCCATAGCCCATAATTTCCAATCTTATCCTCTTCACTGTGCTTCCTCCACTCCAGCCACACCAGTCTCCTTGCTTTTCTTGAATATACCAAAGTTGTCTCTGCTAGGAAATACCCTTTCCTTACCCCCCGGGCAGCCTCATTTTATTCCCGTGTTCTCTCAGGTCTCTGCCCAAATGTCACCCCTTAGAGATACCTCCCAACCACCCCATCGAAAACAACCCTCAACTTCCTTAGAGTCAGTCACTGATCACTTAAATAACTTTTTTCCCTGGCCTTTAATACTACCTGGAAGTGGATACCTGTGTTGTTTATATCCTCCCTGGAGGAGGAAGTTGTCCATTTTGTTTTCTAACACCTAAAATAAGCCTTATACATGAAAAGGTACTTAATGTATTTGTTGAATTATATACTGTGATTACATATAATAAGGAGAATTGATAACTCAGGAAAGGCTTCCTTAAGGGACTGCTGTTTAAGCTAGTATCTAGAGGAATGGTGAGAATTAAACTGCCTAAGAGGGGTATGGTGTTCCAGAAGGGAGGAAACCTTGTGTGAAGGTCCTGTGGTAGGAAGGAAAACAGAGTGGTCAAGGAACCAAAGGAAGTCCAGTATGAATAGAGCACAGAGCAAAGCATGACACTTAATGAGGCTGGAAAAGAAGTGACCAATGTATGGCTTTGCAGGGTCTTTCAATGATTTCTATCTTTATCTCAAGATCAGTGAGAAATCATTAAAGGCTCTTAACTGGGGGAAAGGGGAGGGGAGGAACCAAACAAAAAGAAATAGTCAAAGTGATTTAAAGACCCATTTTTGCTCTGAAATTCTAAGATTCTATGAAAAGTCAATCAGCAAAATGAGAATGGAATTTTGAAAATATTAACCAAAGTCAATTTCAGTGACAGAGATTTGAGCAACCGAATTTTGTAGTTACTCAAACATCATCTCTTTGGGATTTTATGCTCATGCTAAGTTTAGCACTCTACCTTTCTTCTCTCCCCTAAAAAAAAAAGAAAAGTCAAAGATCCAGTGGGTGAATAAACCTGGAGTCAACCATCTCCATCTACCTGGGCTGGTTCTAGCCCAGCCATTTCTTGCTTACTGGCTGAAGCCAGTGACATAGATACAGGTCCAAATGCAGGGCACACGTCTCCTTTCTCAGTGGAGAGTTAAGCAGATACGCAATGTATGGAATCGCAACCTCTCTTTCAGTATCCAATATGCTACCTGACTCAATAACTTTTTAAAAAAATATTTTATTTATTTATTTATTTATTTGAGAGAGAATGAGAGAAAGCACACAAGAGGGGCAGAAGGAGAAGCGGACTCCCCACTGAGCAGGGACACCCCCCCCCCCCCGATGCAGGACTCGATCCTAAGACTCCAGAATCATGACCTGAGCTGAAGGCAGTTGCCTAACTAACTGAGCCACCCAGGCATCCCTGACTCAGTAACTTTTCTAGCTGCTGACTGAGATGACAATGAAACATTGATGCCTAATTGCAACTTTCTCCATGAAGAAATTGAAAGAACAGATGGGGCATTGAGAAATAAAACAAATGAACAGATAAATAAAAACCTTCAAGCTTTGGGGAGAAAACAGACACTTACCTAAAATATTTTTCATGTAAAGATACATATATATGGATTTATGAGGTGGGTCTCTAACAGACAACCCCATCAACCATCAATTTACCTCTTATTCTTAGCATAGTGACTGTTAATTACAAAAGACTACATGTGCCCAAATTGTTGGGATATCTAGAAACAAAGGGGGTTTATAAATTGTGTGTGTCCAAGGGGGACTGGGCACCCTTGGCTGGTGAGCTTTAAAAGTGGATTTGCCATAGATTTAAGCAAGTGTGCCAAAGCAGTATTTTACCAAATAATACCCAAAGTCTTTAAATGGTAGTGTTAGTTCCCTGAGGTGCTATTACTCTATTTTCCAACCCAATTGTGTATTTGACTCACTCCCCACTCATAAAATCTAAAAAGTTATTTGCCTTCATTGAGCAGTGAAAATCCATTAATTTGTTTAGTACTTGCCTCTACCCAGCTAAATCGCTTATAAATGTGCATCAGGGCTTGTGAACATTTTCATGACAAGTCCCTGGGGGTCCAATGATTAGGTGCTCACTGTGGTTGTTTCAGGATGATGACAATAATCATAGAAAAGGGGGGAAATCAAGAAAGAATTGCAGTTGGGAATAATTTTTTAAGGCAAAATTCTTGGAAAAAGCTCCTTCGTTTGGAAACTGGATTCATGGCATTAATCCAGGAAATGCAGATGTTGAAGCTCAAGGAGGAGGATTGTTTGGAAGACACTAGGTGAGGCAATTAGATGCCATTATATGTTATTATATCAATTTCATTTCCAAAAACACACTCCATGCATGGTTTGAAAGGACATCTGACAAGCAGGATGCTTTTAGCTAAATGACATTTCTTTCTTCCGGGTTCCACCGAAGCCCTTATAGCAAAATGCCCCTTTAGCTTATACCTCCTGGAGTATGAACTGTACTGTCTCAAAACATCACAGGGTCAAGTTTAGCATAGTTCCTATCTTGCTGACTCCGAAGGCATTATTATTGACTGAGTGCCAACTATGCACCAAGAACCCAAAATCCATAATCTCATCAAGTCTCCACTGTCATCCTCTGCTTGCACATGGTTTTTACTTTAGATGAGGAAGATAAAGTTCAGAGGGATTATGTGACTTTCCCATGGTCATCAGCTAGTAAGAAACCTAATCTTGGCTCATTTATTCATACAACAGATATAACTACTAGGTGGCTAGCCCTGAAGATATCCTAGTCAACGCAAAAGACAAAATAATCACTGTTTAATGGGAGAGAAATATGATTGGAAGTCTAGGGTACTGTGGGGACCCAGGGTAGGGTACCTTCCCTAAAACAGAAGGTCCAGTAATGCTTTCTCAAGGAATGGACATATTAACTGAGCCTTAAGGGGAAAAAAGGAGTTAGCCAGCTTCGGAGTCTGGAGAACTCTGTTCTAGGAATTCTAGGAATTCTAGAGGGAATTCCAAATGCAAAAATGGGAGAGAGCAAGAGTTTGTTTTTATTTTTGTTTTGGTTAAAAAACTGGAGGATTGGGAGTGGTGGCAAAGAAATAGAAAGACATGAGGAAGGAGAGGTAGATAAAGTTGGATGGTGAGAGGATTCTCAACCATGGTAAGGAGTTTCGATCATATCCAAAGTCACCGGAGAAGCAAAGTACAGGTTTTTGGAAGCTCACCAAGGCTGAAATATGGAGAATGTTAGAAGAGGAACAAAACTAGAGGCAGGGAGGTGGACTGGAAGCCAGTTGTTTTCTGGGTGAAAGAAAGGATGGTGCCTGGGAACTAGGAACAGAAATGACCAGGAGATTATTAGGAAATTAAATTGTTAAGACTTGGAGACTAATGAGATGGGATTGTTGATGAGGGCTAACAGAAGGACAGGACTTCAAGACCACTCCAGAGTCTTCTGGTGGGGCCATTGGGTCATGCCATATGTAGGAAGTAGGGAAAGTGTGTAGGTGAGATAGTAAGTGCCATTTGGCACTTGTTGGGTTTGTAGTGGAAGGATGTTCAGGGTCTTGTGGGCAGTGAGATATCTGGGTCTGGAGTTCTGAAGAGAGGTCTGGCTTTGGGGGATGTGTTAGGAAGTCTCTGGTAAATTTGATGGGTACATTTGTGTTTCAACTTGACTGAAGTAAGGGATGGTAAGACATTATTTTTGGGTATGCCTGTGAGGTGTTTCCAGAAGAGATTAGTATTTGAATTAAAAGAATGAGTAAAGAAGATCACCTTCACCAAAACAAGTGAGCATCACCCAATCCATTGACAGTCTGAATAGAACAAAAAGACAGAGGAAGGGCAAATTTGCTCTTTTTACTTGAGTTGAAACATACATTTACTATTGCCCTCAGACATTGGCACTCCTGGCTCTCGGGCCCTCAGACTTGGACTAAATTACACCTTGGGCATTCCTGGTTTCCTGGTTTGCAAATGGTAGATCACAGGACTTCTCAGCTTCCATAATCATGTGAGATAATTCCTATAATAAATCTCCTCTTATATATTTCTGTATATCTAACTATTGGTTCTGTTCCTCTGAAGAACTCTGACTAACATATCAAGCAAACGGTGACCAAACCTGAGGGAGAGATTGAAACACCCACAGAAATATAGAGAGGCCAATTCCATCTTTACAGAGCATGTGTTTGAGCTGCTTCTCATAACCAGAAGAATATGCTCTTTCTCTAATGATGGGGTCACCTGAGTCCTTGCTCATATCTCCCTCCATGTCCCAACAACATAATCTTCAAAGGGATGATGGGAATTCAGGAGTGGGTCATGGCCAACAAACTAACATCTCCAAACACAAGTCAAATAGCACTGTCTAGGGACAAAATTCTGTTCTTTAGTGTGGAAAGCAAGAATTCCATTCTTAATTCAATTTTTGGCTAGAGTAGAATCTACAGTATACTTTTACCTAAAACACTGCATTTACTGAAATAGCTAACAAACTTACACTAGGTTGGGTTTCCCCAAAAGCAGATTCTGGACTAGAATTTGTGCAATTACCTTATTTAGGGAGTGATCTATGGAAAAACTTGTAGAGGAGCTGGGGAGTGAGACAGAAGAAGGAAGGAAGCCAACGTAGAATTGTTAGTGGACAGACAGGTTGCCATTCTGGGCAGCTGGATCTCATTCCCTTGGGAGCACCTCCAGAAGAACGTATAGGTCATACCTCAAAAGTTTCCTCTTCCAAGGTGTGAGAAAGCTGGGATATTCAGCAACTTTCATGTATTACTGGGTGAGGGGTTGCTCTAGAGAGTGTTAATGCCCAGGCCCTTTTGACCTACTCTACACGAACCAGTCATGCTCCCAAGGCCAGAGAAAGCCCTCAGGCCTTTACAGGTGCTTAAAGTAAAAAGTCTGCAGTGTGCACCAAAACAGTGGGAGCAGAGGGAATGTGGGGAGACCTCTGATGTCATCTGCTAGCCAGCAGAGAAAAGCCTGGAAGTGAGGGAGATCTGCTACATGTATAACATCATCTTCTTAGTGTTAGAGATAGTCTAACCATCCCAGACAATTGTAGAAGTGAAATGAGTGTAGAATTAACCATACATGCTGGCTGTGGTGAGGTAGGGTACCAAAAGATGGCATGTGGACCATTTGACACACTGTGGGATTATTTTCCACCAAACAGTAATAGCCAAATGTGACTATGACTTGTTCATGATCTTCAAAGTTCTATTGTATTTGGACTCATGTAGCGGAGAATTTTAGTCAGAATTTCTTGCCAAACATTAATCAACTTGTTTTTAAAGAACTCAATAAGTGATTAGCTTACAGTTTTTTAAGCCAACACAAAAGCCTTTGCCAACTAAGTCTGGCAAAATCTTTCCCCTCCAACGTCTAGGATACAGTACTTAGAGCATTACAAGAGCAATTTAGAGTCAAATTGATACCCAATCCTTAATTGTAAATGGTTAAAGAATGGTTAAACATATAGTTATTAGGCCTTTGTGACTTGAGGGGAATGTTGAGGTTTCCATTCATAATACCAAGTCAGTTTGTATGCCGTACCTTTCTTCTCTCCCCTCCCCTGCTTGAGCACTTTCTATTCATAGCAAAATTAAACCAGTAAATCTCCTTGGACTTGCTATTTGGAAACATAAAAAAGTATTATTTTTTAGGTTTATCTCAGTCCATGAAGACAACTCGTAAAAGGTAAGATTTATAGTCTGCTGTTTTTTGCTTTAGCAAAAACGAAGGTCAGAAGCTGAGACACAAGAAGAGGTCATACTCCCTCCTTCATCTTGCCTGAGGTTTCGCATGTTAGTGAATTTTCTGAGTGCAACTGCTCCAGATTTACACGAGAAGCATCCTTCAGCCAGACCTTTGAAATTGTAGGCCATTCATTTATCGCATAGTTAGTGAGTACATGACTAGTGCCAGGCACTGTGGAAGCGTTAGGGATATGGGAGACACAAGAGCTCTTTTCTTCTGCACATGGTTTATGTTAGCCAAACAGTATCCATTTTTATTGATGTAATCCCTTCCAGATTCCCCTGCCAGGGCCTTGGGGTCACCCCAAGAAAAAAAAAATTGGAAAGAGGGTGAGGAATCAAGGCAGGGAGTGAGACCAAGTCTCTAACTATTCTTTCTCCCTTGAAAATACTGGCCTTCAACTCCTTGCTGTTTTGTAAATGATCCTCTATGCCTTTGTAACTCTCAGCACACTTGAAGACCTTCAGGTTGACTTGGGGTCTTTATTTTAAAATTCTGAAAATGTCAGAGCTTCTGCTGAAAGCAGCAAAATGGTTTTGTTATCCCAGAATCATGATCCAAAGAAACGAAAACACCAAGTGTGCTTCTCCCAGTCTTCTACCTGCAGGAACGATTTGACTGCTCTAGAAAAAGTTTCCCAAAGTTGTAAAGCGTAAGATATGAAGAGATACATGGTGAAGTCAGAATAGGCATACCTCGCAAACCTCCTCTAGGACAGTGGTATGCCCAAG
Source organism: Mellivora capensis (assembly GCA_004024625.1). Taxonomy (NCBI): domain Eukaryota; kingdom Metazoa; phylum Chordata; class Mammalia; order Carnivora; family Mustelidae; genus Mellivora; species Mellivora capensis. Next base: position 125,221 of record PISX010002964.1, on the reverse strand, counting down.
TGATAGGTCTTTCCTTAAGTGATCTCTGCAAACTGGAAGGCTTCCAGGGGAAAAGGGAGATTACAATGTTTGGAGAGTTAGCCATTTCTGTTAATCATGTGTTATACTCCATGGAAACAAGTTATTTCAGGGAGTTCAAAACATGGAATAAAATTGGGTTCGACATTAACTGAATTATAGGGAAAACTTCTATTTGCCCTGAACCGTAAGTGTTAACCATCACCATCACCGCCACCTTCATTTAGGGAGGACTCACATCTGGCATTTTGTACAGATCTCCTTTTCTCCTCACACTTGCCTGTGAGGTAAGTAGGGATCACCGCTCTGCATGACAGGTGCAAGAAACCTCAGGGAGGTGAAATGATTGTCCCAGCTAGTCTGTAACTTGAACCTAGACCTGTTTCAGAGCAAAGCTAAAGCACGTCCTACTTTCCAAAAAGAGGGGACAACAACAAAAAAGTCAGCAAGGAAGAGAAAAATAAAAGATACTGGCCAACATTTGATCACTCTGGAAAAGTTCTATACATGAAGCTCATTATAGGGGAAGTACAGAAAATCGAATCTTCATACTTATTTCTTGGGACTGTGGAAGTGACAGTTCTTTGGTCATAAAAACATCCTCATTAGTCTGGACTACTTTTATTTATTTACAGATGGCTTAGGTGGCAATCACATAGTTTTTTAGAAATTCCAGCGATTAGGATATTTACTGACAGGGAAGATTTTTTCAAGTCATGTTTAAGACTGTTAAGCAAGATGATGTGGTGTTCTGTGTACATATAGATAAGTAAATAACACCAACTTTTCTTCACGTTTCTTGTAATGTGACCTTCATTTGGTGACTTAATTAGCGGCTCTTAACACTGTCTATGCAAATAAATAAATCTTTTCTTTATAAACATTCCAATGACTCAAACTTTTCTGCAATTCAAACTATATGAAGGGAATAGGAAAATGGAAAATTGCAAGTATATAATATTTAACAATGGTCTTTTCAAAGAATTATTTCACAAGAAGATTTAGTAAAATAAGAATTTTTTTTTTAAAGAAAGCTGAATGGTTCTTCAATAGGTGTTTCACATAAAGTCTTTTATGTAAATCATAAAGTTTGATTTCACAGGGCACAGGGTCTAAAATCACGCAGACTCCTGAGGAGCAGAAAAGCTTTCTTTTCAGGTTTTCCTGGGCACTTCTAATATTTTGGAAAAAAATGAGGGAGGAGGAAGGAAATTGACAACTTTTATTAGAAAAAAAACCCTTAAAGGCCAAGTGTTTTAAAATGCTTCATTTAGACTCTTCAGGATTTTTATGTAGGTCATCTCATCAATGGGGACGCTAAACAGTAAGTTTACATTGTAACTTCAAAATGGCATGCTTGAACACTTCCTATTAAAAATAGGTGCTTTCTTTAAAAAGAAATGTGACTGCTGATTCTGTAACTATAGGTATTCTTGACCTACGACTTCTAATATTCTGATATCTCGAGTCTTCATGACTTCAACCAACATCTCAGATATCCCTAAACAGCATCACCACCCCTCACTCCTATCAAAACTTTTCCTCCTACAGGCAAAGATCACCTTTAAAAATCTCCATAGAGGGGCACCTGGGTGGCTCAGTGGGTTAAAGCCTCTGTCAAATAAATAAGTAAAATCTTAAAAAGAGAAAGAAAGAGAGAAAGACAGAAAGACAGAAAGAAAGAAAGGAAGGAAGGAAGGAAATGGGAGAAATCACTTTCTTGTTCCAGTGTTTTTCCCTCCTCCCGCCTGCCTCCTCCCCTCATCAAAACTATTTGCGCTTTTGATACTGAGCCTGGTAGCTGGGGTTCCACTCATTCCAAGATGTTACTGGGTATTCATAAGTGGGTGCATTTTTTTTCTGCTTTCCCCCCTCTCCTCAGAGGATAATAAAACCCCAACCAAATTCATTTATCTTGAATAAATTTGGGTGAGGTCAAGAAGCAAAGGTACAGACTGGGTCTGTACAGACATGGGATTGACTTTTCCTGACCTGGGCTGGTTACCCTCATTCATCCTTTCCACAGTCCTAGGTGCCTGCCACAGGCCAGGCCCTGCCCTTGGTTTGGGGACAGTGTTGGGTGAGGCAACTTTCAGCCTTCGCGGTCCGGTCCATGAGTGTGCAGTGGGGAACAGGGAGCCCGGAGCAGAGAGGGACAGTAGAATGTGCTGTATGTTGACAAGAGAAGCATGCAAAAGACTAAAAGACGGGGTGAGAAGGGCTAACAGCCCAGAGGAGGTGAAAAATGGAAGGAGGCGATTTTGAGTTTCTGAAATTCACTTCTTTCCCTCACTGCAGCCTTCTCGAAGTGCCCCCCCCACCTTCCCTCCATCTGGCCCGTACCTCCCAAGCAATTACGGACCCCTTGCAAACGGCTTCAGGACTTACCTCGGGGAAACTTCCACGCGGCTCTCAGCCCTGCGCGTGCCAAGCCCTGCGTGGGTTTCCTCCCGGCGCGCCCTGAGCGCATCGCCCGGAGCGCAGCGCGGAGTGCTGCCGACCGCAGGGAGGCAGTGGGGACCTCGGGAACCGGGGAAGGAGCCGGAGGCGGCACGAGCTGCCTCTCGCCTCCCGGTATCCCGCAGGCAGGCGGCAGCTCCCACGCCTCTCCTTGCAGCTATATAAACGCCTCTCCCCGCCCTGGCCGGACCCTTCCCCGCCCCTGCGGCCCCGGGCCCAGCGCAAGTCCCTAGGGAGGGGGGCGGGTGACGGAAGCGGCAGTTGGGGTTAAGGGGGCTGTATAACTGCCCCGCACACGTCTCCCCTACAGGGAACCTCGACCCTCTCAGCTCTAAACCCTGGAAGGATACTGAAGGCGGGGAGACTGGGGCGTTCACCCTGCACGCCTTCTCTGCACCCAGAGGACCCGAAGGGCGGGGGATCCAAGGGGCACGAAAGATGACAGCTCTGCTCCTACTGTTGGAACTGTCGCTGGGCGACTTTGTCTCTGTCCTGGGGTCTTCGTGAAGAAAGCAGGGGCTAGCAAGGGAGCCTAGAGTCTTTGGGTGGTGGGAATTTCCTCTTGCCTGGGAATGAAGACCAGAGACTGTGCGCCCCACGTTTGAGGTCAAGCGCCCGTCGGAGGCCCCAATCAGAATTTAGGGTTTCGAGAATATCCCTGATTCTTTTTGTCTACTGGTCTAATCGCTTAACTGTCCATTCATTTATCTAACCACTCATTCATTTCTCAAGTATTTGAGCACTTATTTTGTGCTGCTGTCAGGTGTTGGGATACAAAACCAATGCTGGTTTTTAGCTGCCGGTCTCAGCGGGGGCCAGGCGCGGCAACCGGGAATGGGGTTGGGGTCAACGCTGCCAAGGGAACACAGAAGCAGGGATCCTAACGCAACCAAGGCCAAAAAGAAGCTTCTCTGAGGAAATTAAGTCCAGACTGAAATGTGAAGAGTGAGAGAGGCATAAAAGCAGGGAAAGAGGGTCAAAGACGTGGATCAGCAGCTGCAACGGCTGGGAAGAGAGAGGGAGCACTGCCCCTCTCCAGTGGAACCAAGAGTGTTTGTTTTTTTAAAATTTGCAGTTTACTGTCACCTTCAGTAAAGAAAATTTTAAAACTTAAAGAATGGTAATCTTGTAAGTGGTAGAAACTGTACCTGGAATGCAGGCAGACTAGCTCTGGAGTACGCTTTTACCGCATGGATTGTCAACTTGGCAAATGACAAGTTCAAAACAGAGTTTGTTCCCAAGGAATGGGGGTTCTCTGGAATCTGAGGCATAACTCAAGTCTCAGTGAGACCTTCACCAAGTGCAACTTTGGCCAGATCATTAACCTCAATTTCTTTGCAAGTGAAATGTAAACAATAAGACTTTCTCATGTGCCTCATTCAGTGCCCTGGATCATGAGACTTCATGTTCCAGTTCAAAGACATTGAAGAGCAGTGCCAGGACAGGTGACTTTGAAATGGTGACTTCTCCATGCGTCCTTTGGCTTTGGTGCAAAGGAAACTGGGAGAACATTGGAACAACAACAGAAACAGCAAAGCAAACGTTGGAACATCTCAGATTATTATTGCTTTTACCTAAAATTATTAGAAGTAATTCAAGTTTTCATATCCTCATATAGTGCTATTATTTTTAAAAATGCACTTTAAAACACAAGTATACGTTTCTTATCCCAGGTCATTGTTGAAAGAGACAGATGTGATACCTGATGGGAGGTTTTGTAGCCAATTGCTAGCCCACCCAAAGCTCCTTTCAAAAGTGTACCACCCCCCAAAAAATGCCGGTTCTGTTAGCCCCATAGTGAACAATAGTCTGATAGAAGGGCTTCTGGGAGTCACATGCCTGTGACCCATGGCTCAGCCAGGACCAATGATCATGTCAGTTCAATGGGAAGGCTTGCTAGCACTGCCTTAAGAACAAGCTAAGTACCTCTGACATCTTGTTTTGGGTCCTCTCAAATCATTCTATCTTGTGTTATGGATCTTTTGATGTCCAAACTAACTTTCATGACGGGATCAAACTTTGACCAGCACTCAAAGAATTAGGCTTCCTTTCACCTAGACTATAGCAAAAAAGGCAGAGAAAGAAGAAAGGTTCTTGGATCTTTTTTTTTTTTTTAAAGATTTTATTTATTTATTTGTCAGAGAGAGAGAGAGCGAGAGCGAGCGAGCACAGGCAGACAGAGTGGCAGGCAGAGGCAGAGGGAGAAGCAGACTCCCTGCCGAGCAATGAGCCCGATGTGGGACTCGATCCCAGGACGCTGGGATCATGACCTGAGCCGAAGGCAGCTGCTTAACCAACTGAGCCACCCCGGCATCCTGAGGTTCTTGGATCTTATAAATGCATGTGTTTGCCTAGAGTGACCCTAGTTTTTCCAATTAGGCAATCCTTGATTTCCAGAGAAATGATAAGTAGCCAGTGCTCTTTGCTATATTTCTGGAGCTTGTTTAGGGACATCTGTAAGTTGAGTGGAAGTGTGGGTGCAGTATGCACTTAAATGGGTTTTTGGAGCCCATGACAACTTCATCAAAACCATACATTAATTACATCAGAAGATGACAGCAGCCATTAACTAAAGCCATACGTATGAACTGGTTAGCCACGACAGTGTTGGGACTTTGGAAACCTTGTCCATTCATAGTTCAACTTTTGGGAGGAAGTCAGCTTGGGAAGATCCACATTGACTTTTGAAATGTCTCCAGAGCCCAGCTTGGCTAGATCTTCAACGGTCAGACCCTCAAGCTACTGAAGTTGCCTTCTATTTGATCTTCCAAAGTCCAGTCTTCTCTTTCACCTAATTCCACTCCTGCCAATTTATCCTTCATTCTTTTGACAGGAGAATCTTTCTAAACCACAAATCTCATCAATCACTCAACTGACCTAATGCTATTAATGGCTCTCCACTGTTCAAGTAGAGCAGAGTACAAACTCAAGGTACTTTATCTCTCTCCCCATTCTTCCTTCTTGCTTCTTGTCCTGTCATCCAGCCACACTTCCACCACTCATTGTGAGCTCCACTGTCCTAGTAATGACTCACATTGATTGATCTCATGCTGCTTTCCTTCCTCTTGCCATTGTCAAGACTGTTTATTTTGTATTTATGTATTGACTTATTCAGCAAAGTATATATTGAATACTTACTATCAACCAGGCACTGTGAAGGATTGGAATTGTTTTTATGATGATAACCTGTATTTTTTTTGGTCATATGTTAGAATAATATACTTAATCCAGGGATCCTACTTGGTTTACTAGGATCTGTTTATAAAACATATGTTAAGTACCTACTTTGTGATAGATACTATATTAGACATCAGAATGTGATCAGCCACAGTATCTGCTCTTAGGACTTCAGAGCCTAGCGTTGGAGTTGGAAAAATCATCTGATTATTAGTGTGATAGTGGTCTGTACCCATTGGGCACTATGGGAGAAACCCTGGAAAGAAGGTGATACTTGTGATAAACATCAGACCTGGGTTGAGTGAGGAAGGTTGGGGGTGCTGTGGATAGCAAGGCAGAGGGAGCAGCATGTATGAAAGCATGGAAGTCAGTGGTGGCTGGACAATGAGGGGACGCACTGTGAAATGAGGTTAGAGAAGTAGGTGGGGACAGGTGGTGGATTCAATGTGAATGAGCGAGTAGGTGAGTAGGAGGAGTCCAGAAAACATTCCAGCCTTCTGGCTTGCCACTCTGCAGGGGTAAGACTATATACTGAGATAGTGAACAGAGGAGGAGAAGGAGGTTTGAGGAGGAAGGTGAAAGAAAAGAGTTCTATTTTGACTATTTTGAGTTGGAGATGCCTGGGAGCTGTTCAAGTAGTGATGCTTACTGGCCAGATTGGATACATATAGGTTGAGGCCTCAACTGAAGATGTGTATTTGGGTTCAGCATAAAATTGATAGCTAAAGCCATGGACAGGTGTGAGATGGTATATGGAGAGTTCATTTATTCATCATTCACTGAAGAAATATTCACTGAGCACCTGCCACTTGGGAGGCACTGTGCTAGACCTTGGGGATACATCAGGAAAAAACAAAAAACAAAAAATAAAAAAACAAGCAAGATTCCTTCTCTTCTGGTGCTTGAGGAAAGAAGACTGGGAACACCTTATTGGTTGGCAGGAGAGGATTAAGTTTTAATGCAGTGAGAAGGCAGCTTTGAGCAAAATCCTGAATGAAGATGAGAAGTAAGTCCTGAAAGACAGCAGAAGGGACAGTCAATGCAAAGACCCTGAGGCAGGGACATGGCTGGTGCATTTGAGCAAAAGGGAGAGGCCGGTGTTGCTGAAACAGGGTGAGTAAAGGGAGAAGTAAAATGACACCAAATGAGAGAATTAATGGGAAGTGTTCGATTTGTGGGGATCAGTGGAGAGTTTTGAGCAGAAGAATGATATGATATGATTCCTGTTTAAAAAGATAATAGACTATAAGGGATTAAAGCAGAGTCCTGGGAAACAGCTGACATTGAAGGGATGGGCAGAAAAGAAGATAGTTCAGGGCAGTGGGAATGTTGCTAAAGGGTCAGATCCAGGTAATCTTAAGGATGTTAAGAACTTAAGACTCCAGGACATGATGACAGGTTGTGGAAAAATGGCCAGTGAGGCAAGAGGGGGACTAAAGAGGAACCTTCTTTCAAAGCCAGGGGAGGGTAGCTATGTAGGAAGCAATTCATGCATGGTGCCAAGGGTCACAGAGAGGTCAGGAAAGAGAAGGCTTGGAGTGCATCTTTTGGATTTGGCACTGCAGAGAGTCCTAGTGGCTGTTGCTGTAGCAATGTGAGGGAGGGGAGGGATGGTAGTCAGAACTTGGAGCCCATAGAGTGAATGGGAGATGAATGTGTTGCAGGAGAGTTGACTCTTCCAAGAAATATGACAGAGAAAGAAGATTTAGGATTGTAACTTCACCAAGGACTGGTATTTTTAATTTATTTTTTATTTTTTTAAAGATTTATTTATTTATTTGTTAGAGAGAGAGAGAGAGAGAGAACGAGCTGGGGTGAGGACCAGAGGGAGAAGGAGACTCCCTGCTGAGCAGGGGCCTGGACATGGGGTTTGATCCCAGGACTCTGGGATCATAACCTGAGTCAAAGACAGATGCTTAACTGACTGAGCCACCCAGACACCCCCAAGGACTGGTACTGAGGGGATGTTCATATTATTGATGATAGCATAGTTTTTCTCTTTTGTAGAAAAGTGGAGAACATCTGTGCTCATCAGTGGGCCAGGAATAGGAAGAGGAGTATGCAGGAGATGTCCACATTATAGGAGTTCAGAGTCTGCACTTTACAAGGTTTGCCATCTTTTTTATCTTTCAAAAGAAGATCTAAGAATAAGAATACACTTAATAGGCTTAGTCAACTGATAGGAAATAAGAACTCTAGGACAATCTCTAATTGTATCCTGGGGATTTTAATGTAGTACAGTAAAGCCACAGGTAGGGTAGGTGAATTTGGGTGCATCACCACTGTCTGTTGGGTCCTAATTCCCACTCTATCCTCCTCAGACTTAAGTGGCCTCGAGTTTCTTCATGGTTGGTAGAGAGATACCAGTTAGGAAATGACCGTCTTATGGTCACTGGAGAATTACCAGGTACATAGTGAGTCACAAACAGTATAAACGTCATTATCTTTGCTTTTTGCCCTCTGAGGCCATATAGAATGTCCAGAAACATTGGTTATCATTAAGCTGGTACTAGAGCAACCCTAAATGTTATGCAATTGATTTTCAGATGTCACTTATCATATTGTAGGACATGTTTAATGTTACAATTACTTACTTAATGAGTATGTTGAACTAGTCAGAAAGAGATTTTTTTTAAGCTTTGAGATTTTGAATCAGTTGTGAAGTCAGAGCAGAACAAGACTGCCTCCTCCCGCATTCAGTCCAATAAATAATAAGAAGCTGAAGGCATCGAGCCAGATTCCCTCATTGTTTGATTTACTTCTCTGGTACAATTCTATGAGAGGTCAATTCACTTTTATAGCTCATTAGGGTATAATTAGGATTCAGTAGACATTTTCTAAATCTTCTTAAGACTAAATGGTACGTACTCCATTTTTAAAGGCCCCCCCCAAAAAAGTTAAAATAAAAATGGAACGAAATTTCTCTTATCTTCTGTAAGAATATCCGCTAGGTCCTAGAATCAAACTAAACCATAATCCTCCAAGGATGGCAAGGGGGGGACCGCTAGTCTTTGTGAATCCGGTCATGACCCCGAGATTTATCTTGTTTATGGACGCTTTCCCTCATGGATGTTGCTATCATTGTGAAGTATCTCACCTTAACCATTTGGCCCAGCAGGAGGTTCACAAGCTTTCCCTTAATTTCTGTATCGCAATTGGGAAAGTCTAAAACAGCCCTGTATAGGACTGTCTGAAGACTCAGGAGAATAGCAGAGAAATAATAACAATGACAACAACAACTAGCCAACCCCGTGAGGTGGGTAAGTGTCTTACAGAAGAGGAAGTGGGCACAGAAAGTCAGGGAGGCCATCCGAACTTACTTGCTCAACTACCAACTGTTGAAGCCAAGATTGAAACCCAGGAAATGAACCAGGAAGGGAAAACAGGGGTAACAGACAAACAAAAAAGCGACTGCTCTACAAGGTATGGGTGGTGGCTTGTCTTTCTAAAGATGGTTACAGCAATCAATCTCTCTCATGTTTTTGTCTCTGTAATTTGAGTAAACACCATCTCACTGTCTTTTCTATGTTAGGTGTGGAGACTGTCTTAGTTTTCCCTCTCAGTCCCACTCAAAAGGCCACCTCTGAAACAAGGATTCATGTACAAGTAGTTTGTTTTGAAGGTGATTCTAGAAAACAGTGCTAAGGGAGTGAGACAGGAAAGAGAAGACTGCCAATGAAGGGAGTGTTAACTAAGCAAGTGACCACTGCAGACTACTCCAGTTCAGTCCTTCTGGGGAATGTCGGGAAACAGTACAGAACATGCCTCAGTCTTTAATCCACCAAATCTCTATGTGTTATTGGCTAAGAGATGCTCCCCAGAAAGGTTAACTCTCTGGCACAGGGAAAGCAGCCATTAGCATATAGGATTGAGTGTGGAGGGGTGGAACGGGAGATGACATCTGCTGGAGAGACCTTTTGAGTCTGGGTGCCTGGGTCCCTGCGTAAGCTCCCAGCAACAGCAAGAAAATGAAAACATGATCAAGGCTTACGTTACTGAACTCAAACAGAATAAAAATATCATCTTGCAGCGTGCTCCCACCCTGGCCCCTGTCACTTTTCTCTCTGAGTCTTTCTGAAATATTCTCCCCACTTGGTTCCCATCTGCCCCTGCCAGTCCTTGGTACTCATGATGGAGGAGGGCGAACACCTATCTGCCCATAGGAATGTTACCGGAGAAGCACTGACGTATGGAATATCAACATGGAATAAGTGCCGTGCACTCATCAAGGAGACCATGCCGTGTGCTTTGTGCCATGTGGGGCTTGTTGGGGTTATTAACTCTAGCTAAGTTTAATTAAAAATTATTGGAAAAGTACACATTAAAAGCTAGTTACATATGTGATTTGCCTTTAACAAGAATTCTTCGTCTTGGTTATATGTAAAATAATTCAATGTTGACGGAGTTCCTAACCCTGATGACCAAATCTTTCCAAATTGGAAATCACATAAAAGCTTTGAGAAAGGTTTGAACTCATAATCTGAGTATATATATGTACATATAGATATACACACACATAAGTATACATATATATGTATACATAGCATATACATAGTATATATATATGTGTATATATATCTATATTCTCTTTTTACAAAGAAGTACATTTAGCTATCATAGTGCATTTTCCAAAGTTTTTCAATTTTGAAATGAAAATGCCAAACATTTTCTTCTATTTAAATTTTATGACAGGACTCTGAGGTCCTCAGTGTGTGTGAGGAAATCCCTTAGCGGGATACAGGATACCCTTGAGGCAAGTTTGCTTATTTGAGGTTCCTTATTGCTTTCCAATTACTTAGGAATTTAAGCTAAGGCATACTGTGTCTTATACACAGACCACAAATACAGAATTTTCCAAGGCTACAGCTCTGGATTATTCATAATGAGATCTTTTCAGACAAATGCTGAATAGCTAGCAAGTGTAATCTCTCCACATGCCGGCATGTCTTCTAACCGGTATTTAAGGACAGCGAGGACAGCGGTTGCAATATGTCATGTAGGCAGAACAGCTCTCCGGGAGAGCTTTGTTCCCTTGCTCTCCATTCACACAGAGCTTATGGTTGTTTCAGAGACACATAAAGGGGCCTGTTGAATCTTGAGGAAAGCACATAGTAGGCGTATAGTAAAAAAAGTTCAGATACGTTTTACTAAAATTTTAGTCTTTGATTTCTCATGGAGGTAGGGGTGGATACCCTACTCTGGAGAAGCCCTCCTCTGACCTTCAGCCCAGTCAGAAGAGATGGCCTTATTCAAACTGCCTGAACTAAGGCCCCATGTTAGGCATCTGGAGAAGCAGCCAATCACTGTTGTACAAAAACTAAGTCAGTCAGTCAGATTTTCAGCAGAACATCACTTATCCACTTAGGAACAATGAACTAACTATAGCATTTTGGCATACATTTTTAGCATAAAGTGTATATACATATATATATGTGTGTGTGTGTGTGTGTGTGTATATATATATATATATATATATATATATATAAACTATGTTTCTAGTAGCTTTTAGTAGTCTAATAATAGGCTAGAATACGACCAAGAAATATAAATAATTAAAAACTTTGGTGAACTTTGTTTTGGAGCAAGAACAACTGACATTTACTGCAACTGGTAATTTTTCTGTAGGGAAGTTTATTGAATAAATACGTATAAACATCTCAGTTTTCTGTATTTATTTCAGGGAAGCCCTTATAAGAAATAATTTACATTTTCCTCCGAAGTCTCACAAAACCAACCCCTTCTTGTATATTCTTTCCATTCCAAGGTCTGGCATGTTGGAGTTTGTTGTTATAAAACATTGGATATGATATTCTTCTCTCACCCTTTTCCCCAAAAGTTCTGAAGAAGTTCGGATTTATTGTGACTAGTCACCCATCCTCTGGGACCCTGGTGCTGAGTTATACATCTTCACACAGACGCATGCACATGTATACACACGCTCCCTGTAGAAATTTATATATACACTCCTCCCATTTACAAAGGCTGTGGTTTCTGGGAACACACTCCAAATTCCTCTGTACAGTCATTGCAGGAGTGGTGGGAAAAATAATTATGGCCATGTATGTAATAAAAATTTGCCTGAAGAAATGGAACACTGTAAATGCATCCAAGGGGCAAAGATTTATTTCCTATGACATAAGCTTGGGGCTTATCTGGTCAGCATTTTGCTGAGAGCAGGGCCTCAGAGCACTCTCTCTTCTTAATTAGAACTTCCAGAACTTGCTTGTGTTAAGTCTCCTCCTGGACATATGCTTTGCCCCTCTCACCTCTGTAGCTCATCCCTTCCAGTTACAATTTGGGAGATGAGGAAGAAATGATACTGGTACATTTTCCTGCTGACACTGTGGGCTCACATGGATTCTAAGCTGGGACTAATTTTCTATTCCTGGGAAAGAATTCTAAGACATGTCTTTTTATTTATCCGTACTAAGATTCAGAGCATTTTCTGTTGCTGTTGTTGCTAAGGGAACACTATGCAAAAGTGGAAAAACCCATGGTTTCCATTCTAGCTTTTTTGAGGAGTGGGTCATTTAATACGGGAGAATAGTCATTAGCAATCAGAAGTATAGGTCATGGCATTATTCCCATCTTTCCGGGAGAGCAGCTTTTTCTGTATTTGTGCTTGGCTTCATAGGTGATGAATTAAAAAAAAAAGCAACAAAAACAACCATCCCCAAGAAACAAACAACAACAACAACAACAATAACAATAAAACCAACTTCAAGATGCTCTAGTCCAAGCTTTTCCTTTCTCACATGAACTAATGGAGGCACAGGGAGGGCAAGTCAGGGGGTACAGCAGTTGGTGGCAGAGCCAAGCCTCAAACTATTGCTCCCCTCCTCTCTTCTCTGTGACCTGCTGGTTCTTATACTTCATGACCTGCTATGCTTCAAAATATACAACCCAAAACAGTTTTCCTTTCCTGGCTTATCTCCCTCTACACTCACTTGATTCTTTATTGGGACATCACTTAATTTTCCATAAGCCAATTTAGAGCCCAGAAAAGTATAAATTTTACTATTTAGTTTAAAAACAATATGTCATACTAGGCTTGGTTTTCACACATTTTGTCCAGAAATATGGTACCCAAAGAGAACAATGACATTCTTCCAACAGAAATAACCAGTTCTCTTATTTTGTGGCTGTCCAAAGAAGAATATGGTTTGATGTTTTTGCTAGGTGAGCGTGTCAGACAGCTGGTTTTTCCCTCAAAGATCTATGTTCCACCTCCCACAGTGTGAAGTTCTTATTGGGAAGCTGAGAACCACAATTTGCAGGCTCCTTTGCATCTGTTTGTGGGCATATGGCTAATTTTGGCCAATAGAAATGCAAGTGAAAACAATGTTTTTCCCCCCAAAGAGAGTAACAAGCAAATTTTCCTTCACTTACTTTTTCACTTACTCTTTCCTCATAAAACAACTGAATCCATAAGAGGAGGGGGGAGTCAGAAGAGGGAAGAAGTAAATATCCTTGAAATCTCAAAATTCCCATGCGGAAACCTCCTTACTAACCGTAACAGCGGTACTAGATCATTAACCAGAAATGAATGTCTGAAGTATTATACTCTACCAAGTTATCTTTTGTTGTGCAATAAGCCACTCCAGAACTTAGAGGCTTAAAATGACAACAATCATTTATTTTGTTCACAAAACCAGTTGGGGCTCTGAGGAGGGTAGTCTCCTGCTGCACATGGTATCAGCTAGGGCAGGGCCACGGGGGGCTGGAGGACCGACTTTCAAGGTGCATTACTCACATGACTTGTAAGTACTGGACGTGGGTTGAAGTTCAGCTGAGGCTGAGGGCTGGTGGCCCCAGTTCCTCTTCGTTCTGGCCTTTCCACTGGCTGTTTGCCATCCTCGTGATATAGTGTCTAGATTCTAAGAGCAAATGTCTCAAGAGACAGATAGCAGAAACTGAGGTTTTTGAAGTTTAGGCCCAGAAACTGACACAATATCCCTTATGCCATAATTTATTGATCAAAGAGACATACAAACTAGAGTCAAGCTTATGAGACATAGATCCCACTTTCTAATGGGAAGAATGTCAAAGAATTTGGGGGCCAGGTCTTAAAATCATCACTTAAGCCACTGTGACTTTGAGGTTTATATATTAAGGCAGCTAATGTTACAGTTAGAACCACTACAAGTGAACTAGAAGGAAAGTACCAGCTCCTTAACAGTCTTACATATTTTAATTATAGGTCATCAACCAACCAACAACAAAACTTGCAGAGGAGGGCCGTTAACTTTTGTGAATTACAGAATGAAGAGATCTTTAGGGGGCTTCTGCAAAGTCCTGCTGGGTTCAGCTTTACAATGTACTTGCAGATCTCCTGTATGTCAGCAAAACATACTCAATAACAACAAAAACACTAGGAGAAAAATGGCAAAGGACATGAATAGATGGTTCACAGAAGGGGAAATAAACAGCCAATGATATAGAAGAAAGCTCTCACGGTCATTTATTGGGTTCTCTGCCCAAGGCCCACTTCCCCATCCTAAGAGCCCTTGGATTTCCCTTAAGAAGTTTCACTTTCGGGGCACCTGGGTGGCTCAGTGGGTTAAAGCCTCTGCCTTCGGCTCAGGTCATGATCTCAGGGTCCTGGGATTGAGCCTCGCATCGGGCTCTCTGCTCGGCGGGGAAACTGCTTCCCCCTCTCTCTCTGTACCTGCCTCTCTGCCTACTTGTGATCTCTGTCGAATCAATAGATAAAATCTTAAAAAAAAAAAGTTTCACTTTCCCTCTAGCTATGATTCAGTGGGGTTGTAATGAGAGCACTGCCCATTCCCAGCCTGAGGGCAGGCCTGTGGTCCAGGGTCAAATGGAACTTGAAAGCTAAGAGAGGAATAAAGAGACCAAAGCTGTTGGGGTTCCATTTTGTTCTTGCATTGGTGCCTTGAGCAGCCCTGACTCAGGGATGCCCTTCCTACTGAGTCCACTGCTGGCTGGAGTGACTGCCTCCTTACCTCCTGAGACACTTGTGTCCCACTCATTCCTCAAGCCTGGTCTTCCAGGCTTCCATGAATCCTGTGGGCCTCTGCTACCCCTCCTCTGCATGCCTCTCATTTGAGAGCTCCTTTCTCTTGCTCTCCATGAAAGAACACTATACAAATGTTCACTCACAACAATAATGAAATAAGTCTATGTTAAAGCAATGAGATACTATTTCGCTTATCAGACTGGCAAAAATCCTAAAAAAATAAATGGTACTACCAGTTTTGTTAAAGTTTGCAGAAAAAAAAAAGACTGTTCATAATTGCTCGTGGGAGTGTTCATTGGTACAGTCCTTCTGGAAGGCAGGGCAGTATGTATGAAAAAGCTTAAAGTGGGGCGCCTGGGTGGCTCAGTGGGTTAAAGCCTCTGCCTTCGGCTCAGGTCATGATCCCAGGGTCCTGGGATCGAGCCCCACGTCGAGCCCTACGTCGGGCTCTCTGCTCGGCGGGAAGCCTACTTCCTCCACTTTCTCTGCCTGCCTCTCTGCCTACTTGTGATCTGTCTGCCAAATAAATAAATAAAATCTTAAAAAAAAAAGAAAAAGCTTAAAGTGTGCACATGTTTTGATTGAGTCATATAAAAATTCCGTATAAAGAGAATATATAAATAATATAAATAAATAATAAATAATATAAATAAATATCTGCTAGGATATTATTGAGGCATTTTTTATAATTAGGCAAAATCAGAAATAATATCTATAACTTGGGTGTCCATGCAATCCATGAGGGGACAGTTTTGGTATTGAAAGAAGAAACTATTGATAATTATGCCAAGATAAGAGGCATAAACCTGCATCAGGCAAAACCAGATGATCCTAGTCACCTTATCTATGGACAATGATCAGGAGGCAGTACCGTCCTTATGGCACGCCCTGACTGTACTGTGCATCCAAACAACAGAATTCAGTCAACCTATTAAAAATGGTAGTAAATTAAAATTCTATATTTATTTAAGTCTGTTTCTGGAATTTTGTTTCACTCCACTGATTTACTTATGTCCTTTTGCACCCACTTAAAAAATATGGTTTCATGGTATGTTTCAATATACAGTAAAGCAAATCACCCAGTTTTTTTTTCATTCTTCCAAATGAAATTTACAACTATTTTCTCAAGTTCTGTGCCCACCATCCCCAAAATTTTAACTATATAATACTTTGGAGAGACATGACACTTTAAAATATTCTCTTTTAAGAATATGGCATGTATCTACTTTTGCTTTCTTTGATATTGTTCAGTGGAATTAATAGTTTTTCTACATTTCTTGTTATGTTTATGCCTAGGTATTTTCCATTGTTATTGTTGCAAATAATATCCCCTCATTACTGATATATTAAAGAATATATTTTTGTATATATGTATAACCAATCATCCTATTGAAAATCCTTTTTTTTTAAAGATTTTATTCATTTATTTGACAGACAGAGATCACAAGTAGGCAGAGAGGCAGGTTGGGGGGGGGGAGCAGGCTCCCTGCTGAGCAGAGAGCCCGTTGTGGGGCTCGATCCCAGGACCCTGGGATCATGACCCGAATTGAAGGCAGAGGCTTTAACCCACTGAGCCACCCAGGTGCCCCCGAAAATCCTTTCCAAAATAATAACATTTAATTACATTGTAGGAAGGTATTTTCTATGTAGATAGCCATGCAATCTGAAAATAATAACAATTTTGCCTCTTCCTGTCTCATTTGTTTTATTGTCCCGTTGTATTTGTTAGTATTTCCTGAATGGAGTTAATAATAGTGTTAACGGGCATTACTGTTCATTTCTGACCTTAATGGGAAAGTACCCTATTTCCTGTCTTCTGCATATTGTTCTTTCACCAACTCACCTACTTATGTCTCAGATCTCAATTCTTCACTTCTGCCAGGATGACTGGTCCTGTAGCTTCCGACTAGACCAGTCTCCCTATTACTTTCTCTCACTGTATCATGTCCTTTTACTTCATTGCACTCACTTCAGTTGTAATTTCAGATTGAGTCATGTGGTTATGAGACAAATGACTGTCTCCCTCACTTACCTGTAAATTTCATGAAATCCGAGAACTTGTCTGATTTTGCTCACAATGGTATATCCAGCACTTATTAAAGGGCTGACCAGGTTGATAGCTTGACAAATACTTGTTGAATTAATTCATTCAAGAATCTTGTCATAAGTGTGATACTGCTCATTTTTCTATTGCATATTCCTTGTATTTTGCCCATTTTCTTTTGATGTTTTATCATTGAGTTTTAAAGTTTTTGTGTTTTTCATTTACTAGCTGTCTAGAACTGGGAGTGATTCCCTCCAATGCTCACATAACCAACTCAGAGCTGCATTCAAAAGTCATGCTGCAGGCTTGGAAGCTTTCCTTTCGAGATCTGTCATCTAGGACAACTTTGCATACACTGAACTGTGGAGTGGAAATTGCTCATGTTTGAAGGTTTCCTCTCTCCTTCACCTCCCTCTTTGTCCCACTCTGTCCTTCTGAGATTGTTTTTGCCAGAATTTCCTCTTGTTTCTGTGTTATTTCCTTGAGAAAGGAAATTCAGTGTTGGTTTTTCTCAGGACCTGAAAAAAGTCCTTGAAGTTCACGGTCTCAGTTGGCACCACTCTAATTTGAGCTCTTGCCAAGAATCCCTTTTCCTTTTTTGTGCTCATCTCAATGCTTTGAAATGATGTTCACTTTTGCTCTTAAGCATCTTTCTTGGATGTTTGTGAAAGTCATCCCAAAGCCTCCTAAGAATTTGAGAATAAACAAACACATAACTAGCCTACTGGTTAGAAACAATACATGAGCAAACACCAGTAATGTGTTGCTTCTGTAACTGACTAGTAAATCATTTAGACTTGCTGGGCTTTAGTTTTCTCATCTCTGAAATGGAGATTATAATCATGCCTACTTAATAAGGCTGTTGCAAGGATTGAGTAAAGAGCTTAGAAGAGTGCCTTTTCAATTATCATTGGAAAGATCTTGTGCTCAAGAATGAAATGCATATTTCAGGAAATGAGCACAGTTATACACATGAATTTCTGCACGGAAAGCAAGTGATGGAGAAGGGAGCACTATAAGAATAGTCTCACATTTTGGTGTATTTTACAGGATTCTTAGCTTAGGAATCGATTTGGGAGCATCTCTGACATTAGTCACCTTGGCTTCCATGCCTTCTCTGCCAGGAAGCTCAGGATCAGTCAAAACCTATTGGACAGTAGAGATTTAACATTAAGTACGTCCTATTTGTTCAAATAGTATCCCCAGTCTATAATTTCTTTCATCACTATGCAGATTTTCATAAATTTCGTAGCCTTGAATATAATAAACTTTTTTCCTTTGTGATTTTTTCATTGCTTTTTGCATAGAAAATATGGAAAAAATTAATAGACAACAGACAGAAGCATAAATGGTCGATATATATGACAGAATATTTAGTTTCACTGTAATCAAAAGTATATCAATTAAAATCATGGGATTTTTGCATATAGAATAAGCAAAAATAGGAAAAATACAATTTTAATTGTTTAGATGTAATATGACCTTATATAGTACAGGTGAGAAATAAAACTATTAAAAATGACTTGACAATATGTATCAAGAACCTGAATTTAATGTGATGGCTAACTTTATGTGTCATCTTGGCCGCAGTACCAAGGTATTTGTTCAAACATTATTCTATGTTTTCGAAGACAGAGTTTAGGTGAGATTAACATTTAACTTAGACTCTGAGGAAAGTAGATATGCTCCATAATGTGGGTGGGCCTTATCCAAACAGTCAAAGTCCTCAATTAAAAACACCTCTCTTGAGGCACCTGGGCAGGTCAGTTGGTTAAGCATTCTACTCTGATTTCAGCTCAGGTCATGAGCTCAGGGTTGTTAGATGGACCTCCTCACTGGGCTTTATGCCGGTCATGGAGCCTGCTTAAGATTCTGTCTCTCTCTCCCTCTGCTCTTTCCCTTCACCCAAAAATACAAAAATAAAAATAAAAAGACCTCTCTTGTGAGGAGAACTGGTGCTGTCAGCCAATTACGTTTCCCACAGCAGGAGATCAGAGTGGTACATTTCCATGGCCATTATTCATCCTATCCTTCCCCCTTCAAAAGGAAACTTTGGATTCTTTGAACAAATGACCAATTCCAGGTCTGAGCAGGAAAGGTAGAAAGTAACGCTGGGTTATTTTGTATCGAAAAAAAAAAAAAAGGAAATACTCAAGGACTAAGGGGGTCATGTATGAAAGGGCTCAGGAACTATCCTGAAGGGGTTACCTCTGGCCAAATCTGGGACAATGTGTGCATTGCATCAAAAAGAATATTGCAAACAACTAATGGTTATCAGAGGGGAGGTGGGTAGGGGATGGGTTAAATAGGTGTGGGGATTAAGGAGGGCACTTGCTGTGATGAGCACTGGGTGTTGAATGTAAGTACTGAATCACTAAATTGTACACCCAAAACTAATATTACACTGTATGTTAACTAACTGGAATTTAAATAAAAGCAAAACAAAAATAGACCTTTTTTTTTTTTTTAAGATTTTATTTATTTATTTGACAGACAGAGATTACAAGTAGGCAAGAGAGGCAGGCAGGGAGAGAGAGGAGGAAGCAGGCTCTCTGTGGAGCAGAGAGCCCGATGTGGGGCTCCATCCCAGGACCCTGGGATCATGACCTAAGCCGAAAGCAGAGGCTTTAACCCACTGAACCAACCAAGTGCCCCCAAAATAGACCTCTCTTGAAGAAAAGAGATTTCTACCTGAAGACCACCATCAGACTCATACTGTAGCATTTCCTTAAGTCTCCAATCTACTGGCCAACTGCAGATTTTGCTTTGCCAGCCTCCACAATTGCATGAGCCAGTTCCTTAAAATAAATCTCTCTCTATATGTATATATCCTATTAGTTATATTTCTCTGGAGAATTCTGCCTAATACATTTAGTAATAATCAACTTAAACTTAATAATACCATTTCTAGGAATCTATCACAAGAAAATAATCATGAAGATAGTACAAATTTATATAGCAATAATAGAAAAATAGTAAAAAAATATCCAAAATCTTATAATTAAGTAGGTATATCATGCCATATGTACCCATAGAAGGAAAGATACAGTCTGTAGTCACTGAAAGTCATGTACTGGAATAAATTTTATTGATATGGAAAAATGTTATTTGTGGTGTATTCACACCCTATCCCTATATCTATGTATCTAGGTACCTATCCATCTAGATCTGTCCAATATGGTAGCTAACCAGTAGCCACATGTGGCTGTCAAGCACTTGAAATACAGCTAGTTAGAATGAGAAAATAATTTTTAACTTAATTTTGATTGCTTTAAATTGAAAAGAACTTATGCTTAATTGAGGTATTAGAGAACTTTCAAGTATGTAACAACTTAGATATTTTGATCTGCTCTTTTTTTTTATTAAGACTTCATTTTTTTGGAAGTTGCTTTAGATTCACACCAAAATTAAGAAGAAGGTACAGAGATTTCTCATATATCTCCTGCCCCACCGATGAATGGCCTCCCCTGTTATAAACATCTCCTAATAGAGTGGCATATTTGCTACAATTGATGAACCTACATTCACGTATTATGATCACCAAAAGTCCACAGTTTACATTATAGTTCATTCTTGGTATTATATATTCCAGAGCTTTGGACAAATGTATATTATGGATCCATCCCTATGGTATCCTACAGATTATTTTCATTGCCCTAACAATCTGCTGTGCTCTATCTATTCATCCCTTCCCACTTAACACACTTTTCCCCCATTTTTTAAGCTTTAATTTTATGAAATCTAAATACAGACTTAATACTTTTGATGAAAATTGAAATAAGTTTTAACTATAATGCCAGATTATACTGCAAATTGTATTTTTGAAGTTTTCTGTAATGGTCACATTATTTTTATAATCAGAAAACTGTTAGTTCAAAAATATATATATAAGGTTATTTTTAGCAGCAAGAAATAATGAAAATATTTCCAAATGTGCCTTTTATGACATTCATAGTATAAGTATCCTTCTTTTCAGGAACAAGAGTTTCTAGGCTGTTGGAGAAATAATATTTCAAGCAGTACCTAAAATTTGAGGAAAACAGTCAGTCTGGATCTACATGTGGGAATGTGAGAACATTTGTTAATACTTCAGATATAGCTGTTCAACACATTTTATGAAAACTCTTTTCTTGAGCCATGAATAATTTGTTATTATCTTTCTGAACTCTGGCTCTCAGTTAATGCTTTCTATTTCCTGAGGGATTTTATAATTAGATTTTGAAAAAGATAAACTGTCTCTGGAAACTATGTAAAAGACTAATTTCTGAACAGCTCTCTTCTTCTGGAAAAGTCACACTTTGACCAAAGGAAGAGAGAGCTTGCAATTTTCACTGACATTTTCTTTCCTTTCTTCTGCAGTATAACGGTTTGTGAGTTATCTTTGAGGAAGGCTTTTCCATCAGAAACTTTCTGAAATGGGATGATTCTGTTAAGTTAGTGAAATGATCACTTCCCATCATCACTCATATGCCACATCATAGGGCAAAATT
The DNA here is from genome assembly GCA_004024625.1 of Mellivora capensis. NCBI lineage: Eukaryota > Metazoa > Chordata > Mammalia > Carnivora > Mustelidae > Mellivora > Mellivora capensis. Next base: position 104,052 of record PISX010002964.1, on the reverse strand, counting down.
CTGAGAGCCTATGGGATTACAGGGATTAGCCTAAATTATTTGTGACTTTCTTCCTACTTGTGATCAAGTCAACTCTAAATAATCCCTAAAGTAGAAATCATGAACACTGTGTCCTAGCATTGATTACTCATTGGTGGGTATTTCTAGCTCTCTTTAAAGACAAGGAACCTGGGTATCAGAAACATTAAGTGTGTGGTAAATGTTAGAACTGGCTTCTACTCCTATCTTCTGAATTCCAGAGCCAGTGTTCTGGTTTCCCTGGAGGTTTCTCATTAGACAGAGGGTTGTAATAGAAATATTTGCTGTTTGCTCTGCATTAGAAAAAAAGGAAACTTCTGGTTCAACATGGTGGATGACTACACATACTTTCCTCTTCTTGGAAACCCTTTCAATGTCAACAACAGTAAAAATATTAATGCACAAGGACAAAGAGAATTAGAGGACATTCAGCCACAAATGAAAATTAACACACTTTCTTGGAAGAGAGAAATATCTCAAAGAGAGTGGTGACTTCCTTAGCAGAGTGGAGAAAGCTACAAACTCTGGGTGTCCAAGAGAGACATATAAGACACAATCTGAATCTTCTCTCAGAACCTTGGAAAAGCTTAAAATTTAAAGCAGCAGGTACAACAAAAGATGTGGAGAAACACAAAGCCACCATGGGAGTGACTGAAATCTTCCATGCAAGGTGGCTGGGCCTTTGTTCTGTTCCTCTATCCAGAGGTGGTTGACAAGCTCCTCCTTCACAGAGAGTTTCAAATCAGCTATTTGCTGCTGACTCTTAAATAGAAAAAGATAGTCAAAGATCACTGGGCAGTTGAGGAAAGTTTCTAATATGAGGAAGACTCAAACAAACAGAAAAAGAAACATGGAGAAAAGAGAGGACCTAGAGCCAAGGAAATTGCTAGGGAAATAGAACAAAAGAGATGTAGAAAATGGAAAACAGGATAAGAAATTTGGGAAATCTGGGAGGTTTTAACTTGCAACAAATAGAAGAGAGGGAATTTTCAAAGAAAAAAGAAAGAAGGAAATAAAGTTCTCCAGAACTGAGAACGTAACTTTCCAGATGGGAAAGGCTCTCCATGTTCCCATCTCAATTAATAAAAAAGAAATACACTCAGATTGATATTTATGAATTTTAGGACATCGGGAATAAAGAAATATCCTAAAAGCTTGTGGTGGGAAGGGCACTTCACATACAAAGAAATGGGACATTGAAGTGACATTTGACTTCTCCAACCAAAACAGGAAACTATAAGGCCATGAAGCAGAGCTGTCAAAATTTGGTGGCAAATTATACTCAATTCTATGACATAGCATTTTATGACAGATAAACCATGTGTTAGTTTCCTAGGGCTGTCATGACAAAGTACCACAAACTGGGTAGCTTAACAGAATAGAATTTTATTCTCTCAGTGTTGGAAACCAGAAGTCCAAAATGTTGGCAGGGGCTTATTCCTTTTAGAGGCTCCAAGAGAAATTTTTCTGTTTTCTCTCCTGGCTTCTACGGTGATCAGTACTCCTTGAGTATTCCGTGGCTTCTAGAGGCACCACCCCCGTCTCTGCCTTCATTATCACGATCTGCCTTCTTTCCTCTGTGTGTGTCTATGTCTTCACAAAGCCTTCTTATAAGGACACCAGTCACCAGATTTTGGGCCCACTCTAACCCAGTATGAGCCCATCTTAACTAATTACATCTGTGAAGGAGCTATATCCACATAAGGTCACATTTGGAGGTTCCAGGTGGACATGAATTTTAAGAGGACACGGCTCAACCCAATACAATACATCAACCAGAATAAAGACATTTGGGGGCATGTAAGGAATGAATAATTGTATCTCCACGTACTGTTTCTTAGGGAAGCTACTGGGGGATATATTTTACCCAAATAAGTAAGGCTCTTTAAGCCTAAGAAAAGAGGAAGACATGGAACTAGGTAACAGGAAATCAAACAAGGAAAACAGAATTAAGAGCCCCACAGAGCAGAAGAATGGGGTACTCTAGGAATGAAGTCTCCTAGGACAAGGGAAAGAAAATGCCAAATATCTGATATATTTGAATATTTGGAAAATAAAACTTCCCATTATTTGATAGAGCTGAAATTCCAAGATAAAACAGAAGTTGAATAAGAAAGAGAACATATGCATAATCTCTGTTGGCTCAGTACTAGGCAATCTTTTTATAGTCATAAATAGTAATGCTAATCCTTGATTTAATAAAAAACTTAAGGAACTATATCAAAAAGGTGACACTGAATAATTATGTCAAGTAAATTGCTAAATATTCATTGGTCATAACAGGAAGTCAGCAGATGATGTGTAAAATTAATAGGACATAAAATTACAGTATTAGCATGCTATTTAGAAACAAAGTAATAAAAACTAGAGGAAGAAAGTAATAAAAGTTTACATGGTAACCTCTAGGAAATGGATCTGGGCAGGGGATAGGAGGTAACTTGTATTTTAGTATGCCTTTTAGTGTGTGGTTTTTTTTTTTATTTGAGTAATACTTTTATAGCAACTCAAATTAAAGGCAAAAAGCATAATACAATACACTTAATAATTACTTGAACAGTGTGTTAAAATACAAATTCTGTGTTAACATTCAGGGACCCTAATTTGCTAGGAAGAGGGGTCTGGAACTACATTTTAACAAGGCCTAAGAAATTCTGATAAAGTGGTTTCTGGACCCTGCTTTGAGAAATACTTGTCTGGAAATATCCACACATTTCTGGGACATCAGCTCTAGCTGGTTTCTGGTAGAGACCAAGTGAGCTTGTCCTATGTGTTCATGTCCACCCCCTTATTAATAAGTGCTGAAGTGAGAGACCTAGATGCTGAAGTCAGGCAATATGTTCGGGCAGTTGAAAAGTCTTCCACCAGTCAGGTTGCAGACATTGGCAGAAGCTCTGAGGGCAGTCAATCCTGTGTTTGCAGGAGTCTGAGTCAGTCTGCTAGGTGCTAGACGGCATATACAAAATGAAATGCCATCGATTATGTCCCAACATTGCTATGGAATGGCTGTGAGTCTGAAGGTGCCTGAGGTCACATCCCAGTCTGTGTTCAGGAGAATCTTAGACGTGTACCCAGTGGGAATGCTGAAGTGAAAGCTGTTGTAGAAATCTGCTACTTAAAACAGTGACAGAAGGTCCCTGGGACAGCAAATGTGCTGTAAAATTCTTATAAAACCATGATCAGCCATCTCTAAAGTTTGACACAACCCTACCCCTTGGTCTCACTTGAAAGTTATCACTAGCCTCCCAAATAAAATCATAAGGGATGGTTCCTAACTTCTGTTGAGGAGCTGCTATGATTCAGGCACTCTTTGACGCACTTTACACCTGCCAAATCTTACAAAACCAATTTCACAGATGAGAAAAATGCAGATTCCAAGAAGTTAAGACACAAGCCCAGCATTACATAACCAGAATGTAAACGAAAAAATCTTACTTTTTCTGTAATTCCAAATTGCATCCTGGCCTATCTTTAAGCCTACAGGATATCAAATAACAGAACTACATCATTCGTTTCAAAGCTGTGGAGTGTGATCCATTTATCATTGTGCTCACTGGATAGAAATCCTGCTGGTCTGGCATGAGACTCTCATTCGAATGCCTTAGAGAGGTCAAACAGAGCCGCACAGCATGTGAACCCCAATGGAGCACATGCAAGTGTCACCAAAACACCACTACAACTTGCTGTCACAGCTGTGGGGGCCCAGCAAACATCTACAGTGGGCTGGACACCCTGGGGGTGATGAAAAGTGGGAGGGTTACAGGAAGGGAGTGGCTGACTATAAGCAAAGAGCAATTTTCAAGATGAGGTCACTGATTGAAGAGTTTCAGGAAATTGCTGCTGATGGCAAAGAAAGTAACAAATTCTACAGGGCGCCTGGGTGGCTCAGCCAGTTAAGCCTCTGCCTTCGGGTCATGATCCCAGGGTCCTCAGATTGAGCCCCACATCAGGCTCCCTGCTCAGGGGAGAGTCTGCTTCTCCCTCTCCCTCTGCCTGCCATTCTCCCTGCATGTGCTCTCTCTCTGTCAAATAAATAAATAAGATATATATTAAAAAAGTAACAACTTCTTAATCTCAATTTATAAACTGAAGGAATTTGGGGAAAGATTGTATTGATGGTGATGAAGAGGGGTAGATAGTAACAGCTAACATTACTTGAGTACTTTCCATATGCCAGGCACTGTGCTGAGTATTATTTCATTTAATCCAATGAATTACAGTTTGTATCCCCATTTATTGATAAAGAAATCAAAGCCCAGAGATGTGGGGATTCACTCACAATGGCATGACCAGTTAGGGACAGATTTAGGACTAGAATTCCATCATGTGAAGACTAACTTGGGCTATTTTTTTTTTCCTCTGTACCTTATATAACAAATTTCTCTTCCCATGAGAATGTGTGAAAAGAGTACAGTCTTTGAAAGAACCAAGCAGACACAGATATAAATTCTGCTTTTCCTCAGACTATATTCCCCTCTCTGAGTTCCAGATTCCTCATTTATAGAGATAATCTCATTCTTCCTTTTGTTGTCAGCATTAAGTGAAATAATGAAGTGCATATTATAGCATCTGGTGCACGGTAAGAAAGTAAGAACTCAACATGTGTGGAGTGGGTTTCCTTTCCTTTCCTTCCCTTCTCTTCCTTTCTCTTCTTTTCCCTTCCCTTCCCTTCTTTTCTTTTCTCTCTTCCTCTTGCCTTGGGTGTGAAAATAATGTCTATTTGGTTTGGTCTTTTCAGTTATCTGCCCTCTTAGACAGTTGTCACCATATAGCATATTGACCTTCCAAATGGGCAAGCTGTGTATTCGCACACATACAAAGACACACAGAATGAAGCATTTGGAGGGAACAAGAAAATAAGAATACTAAGAAACAATTTTAATGAATTTAAGAAACATTAAAATGGCCCCTTTGTGTTGCTAATATAGTTAAGTAGTATTTAGCTGGTGTTCAGCTGTGCAACAGAATTGCCTGGAGCTTTAAAAATGCCAAGTGTTTAGGCTATACCTCATACTAATTTAATCAGAATCCATATGGTGAGGGTCAGACATCAGTAGTTTTTAAAAACTCCTCAGATGCTCTCAGTGAGCAGTCAAAAGTGAGAACTATTGGAGACAAGTTAAGATGGCAGAAGAACAAGGGACCCTGGGCTTGCCTTGTCACTCAAAACCAGCTAGATAAATATCAAATCATTTTGAACACCCAAGAAATATGGATTTGAGGACTGACTGAGCAAAACGGCACAACTACAAATTAAAAAACCACCACATCATGGACTATAGAAGCTGTGGAGAGTTGATTTGGGGAAAGAAAAGCTGCGGGTCCTGCAGAGGGGAGGGAGCCCTGATCACACGGAGAGAGGAGCAAGAGAGAAAGAAAAAGAGAGAGAGAGAAAGTGAAAGCACATGTAGAGAATTGCACAAGAAAAACTTTCCCCAAAACCATTGTCTGGGAGGGGGAGAGGGGCTGACTATCACAATTTTTTTGTAAACAGTGGAGCACAGAGTCTGAAGTTTGGAGGTCCGTGCTACTGCCAGGATCACACCTGGCAGTCTTAGCAGGGCTCTGGTAGGCAGGGCAGAGACCTGGGAGTGGACAACATCATCCGAAGATCCCCTGGGTCACAGGAGAGAAGCAGGTCCACTGCACAGAGTGCATTTGGGAGTGGCGACACAGGGACAAAACCTGCAGGTGACATTGAGCTGTCTCACTCCCTAGCACAGGAAAACAGACACTGGCTGAGGACAGCAAACCTTAGTGCTGGCTTTTAGCTGCTCTTTACTGTAAACTCTGAACCTCTGTGTGGTCACACAAGAGATTTCTGGGACAAGCTGCCCAGGGCCACAGTGCCGTGAGACCCTCCCTCAGAGGATCAGCAGAGACCTCTAAAACCTGGAGTTTGAAACCCAGCCACACCCCTGAGATTAAGAGGAGTGCTGAGCCACCTAACAGGTAGACAATTCAGATGCAGGCAGGTGAAGGCAGGGATCTGGTGGAGGGGACTGTTTGCTCTTCTGTGAGGGTTTTCTGAAGAGGGTCAGGTACAAGCGCCTGACTCCAGGGACTAGAGAGCAGGGAGTTGCCATTTCACCCTGCCCATGAGGGCTAACAAACTTCAGGGAGCAAAACAGCACCACCCAGTGGACGCTGGAGATGCTTACACTAAGCCCCACTCCCTTGCACCCTGCAGGTGATCTCCACGGCTGAAAGTCCTAGAGCAGCAGGCTCCTCCACCAGAAGACCAGCACAAACCCTTCACACATACCAAGTCTCCTGATCATGGAGCACTGCAAAGCTTCAGCTCTAAGGGAAATAGGATCTAGGTTCCTTTTATTTTACTCAAATTAATTAATTAATTAACAAATTAATTAATTTGGGTCTAGCTTCTTTTAATGAGCAGACCAAAACATACCTAGGATCTAGCTTCCTTTTGTTTTGTTTTGTGATTTTTAAAAAAAATCTAGCTTCTCTTAACAAACAAACCAGCAGACCAAAACACACCTAGGATACCTAGGCTCTAGCTTCTTTTCTTTCCTTCTTCCTCTTTTTTTTTTTTTTTTTTTTTTAAACCTCTTCTTAGTATAGCAATTACTCTCAGGAGCAGGAATGCAACAGCCTTTCCTAAAAATCAGACACACACACACACACACACACACACACACACACACATATGACCCAGACATAATGACATGTTGTCATTGTTGTTTGAAAGAATAAAATCATTAACCCCCTGCCCAGATTTATCAAAAACAAAAGAGAAAGGACCTAAATAAATAAAATCATGAATGAAAGAAAAGAGATCACAAAGAAAATCACAGAAATACAAACAGTTATAAGAGAATATCATGAAAAATTGTATGCCAAAAAACTTGACAATCTAGAAGAAATGGTCAAAATCCTAGAAACATATAAAGTACCAAAACTGAAATAGGAAGAAAAAGGAAATTTGAACAGACCCTTAGCCAACAAAGAAGTTGAATCAGTAATCAAAAATCTTCAATAAAACAAAGTCCAGGGCCAGATGGCTTCCCAGGAGAATTCTACCAGGTATTTAAAAAAGAATTTATAACTATTCTCAAACTCTTCAAAAAAAAATAGAAATTGAAAGAAAACTTCCATACTCATCCTATGAGTCTAGCATTACCTTGATTCCAAAACCAGACAAAGACCTCATTAAAAAGAAGAATTACAGGCCAATATCCCTGACAGACACGGATATAAAAATCCTCAACAAAATACTGGCAATTGACTCCAACAATACATTAAAAGAATTATTCACCATGATCAAGTAGGATTTATTCCTGGGGTGCAGGAGTGGCTCAATATTTCCAAATCAATCAATGTGATATATGCATTAACAAAAGAAAGGATAAGAACCATATGATCCTCTCAATATATGCAGAAAAAGCATTTGACAAAGCACAGCATCCATTCTTGATAAAAACCCACAACAAAGCAGGCATAGATGGAACATACCTCAACATCATAAAAGCCATATACGAAAGACCCACAGCTAATATCCCTCTCAATGGGGGAAAACTGAACACTTTTCCTCTACAGTCAGGAGCAAGACAGGAATGTCCACTCTCACCAGAATTATTCAACATAATACTAGAAGTCTTAGCCTCAGCAATCAGACAACAAAAAGAAATAAAAGGCCTCCAAACTGGCAAGGAAGAAGTCAAATTGTCATGCTTCTCAGATGACATGATACTCTATATAAAAAACCTAAAACACTCCACCAAAAAGTTGCTAGAACTAATACATGAATTCAGCAAAGTTGCAGGATATAAAATCAATGTACAAAAATCGATTGCATTACTATACACTAATAATGAAACAGCAGAAAAAGAAATAAAAGAATTAATCCCATTTACAATTGCACTAGAAACAATAAAATATCTAGGAATAAACCTAACCAAAGAGGTAAAAGATGTGTACTCTGAAAACTATAGAACACTTAGGAAAGAAATTGAAGAGGACACAAATAATGAAGAAAAAAATTCCATGCTCATGTACTGGAAGAACAAACATTGTTAAAATGTCTATGCTCCCAAAGCAATCTACACATTTAATGCAATCCCTATCAAAATACTCCCAGCATTTTTCACAGAGCTAGAACAAACAATCCTAAAATTTGTTCCGGATTACAAAAAATTCCAAATAGCCAAAGCAATCCTGAAAAAGAAAAGCAAAGCTAGAGGCATCATGATTCTGGACTTCAAGCTCTATTACAAAGCTTCAGTCATCAAGACAGCATGGTATTGGCAGAAAGACACATAGATCAATGGAACAATAGAAAACCCAGAAATGGACCTACAGCTGTATGTTGAACTAATCTTCAACAAAGTGGGAAAGAACATCCAATGGAAAATAGTTTCTTCCACAAATAGTGTCGGGAAGACTGGACAGCAACATGCAGAATGAAACTGGGCCACTTTCTTATACCGTACACAAAAATAAATTCAAAGTGGATGAAAGACATGAGACAGAAAACTATCAAAATCTAGAGAACACAGGCAGAAACCTCTCTGACCTCAGCCATTGCAACTTCTTACTAGACATGCCTCTGGAAGCAAGGGAAACAAAAGTAAAAGTGAACTATTGGGATTTCATCAAGATAACATCTTTTGGGGGCTCCTGGGTGGCTCAGTGGGTTAAAGCTTCTGCCTGCGGCTCAGGTCATGATCCCAGGGTCCTGGGATCGGGCTCTCTGCTCAGCAGGGAGCCTGCTTTCTCCTCACTCTCTCTGCCTGCCTCTCTGCCTACTTGTGATCTCTGTCTGTCAAATAAATAAATAAAATCTTAAAAAAAAGATAACATCTTTTGCATAGTGAAGGGAACAATCAACAAAACTAAAAGCAGTCTATGGGATGAGGAAAGATATTTTCAAATGACAGATCTGATAAAAGGTTGGTATCCAAAATCTATAAAGAACTTACCAAACTCAACACACCCCCCAAAACCAAATAATCCAGTTAAGAAATGGGCAGAAGACATGAATAGACATTTTTCCAAAGAAGACATCCAGATAGCTTACAGACATATGAAAAGATGCTCCACCTCACTTGGCATCAGGAAAATACAAATCAAAACCACAATGAGATACCACCACCTCACACCAGTTAGAATGGCTAAAAATAACAACACAAGAAACAACAGGTGTTGGCGAGGATGTGGAGAAAGGGGAACCCTCCTACACTGTCAGTAGGAATGCAAACTGGTGCAGCCACTCTGGAAAACAGTAGAGGTTCCTCAAAAAGTTAAACCTTATGTCATAGTCATACCCTATGACTCAGGATTGCACCACTAGGTATTTAGTCAAAGGATACAAAAATACAGATTCAAAGGTGAACATGTACCCTGATGTTTATAGTAGCATTATCAAAAATAACAAAATTTTAGAAGGAGCCCAAATGTCCATCAGTGGATGAATGGATAAAGATGATGTGGCATATATATATACACAATGGAATATTACTCAGACATCAAAAGGAATGAAATCATGCCATTTGAAACAACATGCTAGAGCTAGAGAGTACTGTGCTAAGTGACATGAGTCAGAAAAGGACAAATACAGTATGATTTCACTCATACGTGGAGTTTTGGAAACAAAACAGATGAGTGTGTTGGGTGGGGGGAAAGAAGGAGAGGAAGGAGACAAACCATAAGAGACCCTTAGGGTTAGAGAACAAACTGAGAGTTGCTGGAGGGAAGGTGGATGAGGGAAATGGGCTACATGGGTGATGGGCATTAAGAAAGGCGGTTGTTAAATTCCTTATATCAGAGAGGCAGGGTGGGGGGTCGTGGGGGCTAGGGAGAGAAAAAAATGAAACAAGATAGGATCAGGAGGGAGACAAACCATGAAAGACTCTGTCTCATGAAACAAACTGAGGGTTGCTGGAGTGGAGGGGTGGGGGGGGTAGGGATAGGGTGGCTGGGTGATGGCCATTGGAGAGGGTATGTGCTATGGTGAGTGCTGTGAAATGCGTAAGCCTGATGAGTCACAGACCTGTACCCCTGGGGCAAATAGTACATTATATGTTAATTTAAAAAAAAAGGCTCTTCTTGTTGTGATGAGCACTGGGTGTTACATGTAAGTGATGAATCACTAAGTTCCTGAAATACTCCTGAAATCAATTTCATACTCTATGTTAGTTAACTAAGTAGAATTTAAATAAAAATTTAGAAGGAAAAAGAAGTGAGAATCATTGAGTTACACTAGAACAGTCGTTCTTGAAATGTGGCCCCCGGCCGAGCAGTGTCAACACCAGCTGAAAACTTGTTAGAACTGCAGATTCTCGGGCCGCACCCCAGGGCTATGGAAAGGGAAACTGGAGGTGGGGAGCCCTCCAGGGGTTTCTTATGCACACTGAAGTTTGAGAACCACTGGCCTAGATATCCAATTTTCTCCCTTATTCTGTCTGGATTAGTAGATTTTCATGTCCCACTCATTGTTCCTTTTAGATATTTCCCTTTTATGTCCATGCATCTCCAGCCTGAGCACCACAGTCCATTCTTGCCTAGAAAACTGATTACCCTGTGCCTGGTTCTATTTCTTTCAATCCCCTCCCCGTCCTCAGCCAGAACCAGCTGTAATTAAGTCCAACTCCACTCCTTCTCTGGCGCCTCCAGAGTAGAATCTAAGTTCTCCCCCATGGCACATAGGCTCCTCTCTGGCTGGCCTATGCCAACCTCTATGCCCATCTCCCGTCACTCCTAACTTGGGGTTAGCGATACCAAATCCATACAGTCAATCCCCTTCTCCATGAAGATGATGGAGCTTATGGTTTAAACAAAAACCTATTTTACGAACAAAGAGCTGGGAGAGACAATTGCTTTTTGCTGGATTACTTACCTGATTTTTGTTTGACTAAATTGTATCCAATCATTTTCATTCAGTTCAAAGAACCTCTTCTCAAAGGAACCTTCTCTGGGTTCCCTGTCTGGGGTAACAGTGCTCTCTGCATACCCTCGCCTTCGCTTGACTACGTTACATTGAAATGACCTCTTTCTGGGTCAGTCTTCCCAGATAGAAGACCATGAGGCTCAAGGCATATGTCGCCTTGTATTTATCTTTCTATTCCCCATCTCTGGCATAAGGCATGCCAAATGACATGAGCTGAAAGTCTGCAAAATGCTTCGACTCGTTTACAGAGCTTCCAGCAAGTGAATTCTCAGCCAGTATTTCTCAAACTTAGATGTGCATATGAATCACCTGGAGATTTTACTTGTAGGTTCTGACCCAGTTGACTTGAGGTGGAGCCCAAGAATTCTGCATTTCTAACAAGTTCCCAGGTGATGCTGATGTTGCTGGTTCATGGTCCATAAGCTACACCTTGAGTAGTTAGGATTGTGGCCCCTAAAACCATGAAACACAAAGTACTTATAGACAAATATATGTAATACTAGAAAAAACTTCTTTACTTTGTAGAAATACTAGTAACTGAGAAGGTAAAAGATGATTTTTGCTGTTTACTAGTCTATTAACTAATCTGGTCTCATCATAGCCCATCATCCTGGAGTTGTGAATACTCTTGTAGAAGACCGTAAACAGGCGTCTCATGAGCCAGGCCCCCGCACAGCTGTTGTTCTCATCATAGGAACTGAGAACTTCCTTATCAGCCACAGTTGCGGAGAGGACAACTTCTAGCTGTTAGAGGAATTTTTCTCAACACACAGTCCAAATTCAGTTTGGGAAGTAGAAGCTGGAAAGAAACGAGGGAGGCCAACAAGATTAGCCAGGATCAGCAAGATAGGGCTTATTCATTCATCCCTTCCCTGCCCAAACTAAAAATAGTTAGCGAGCACATACCACTCTAAGTTCCAAGTGTGCTACAAGGTGAGCTGCCCTCGGGCTGTCAAGGTGGGTGAGTCCTTTAAGAGTGGCACCAATTTTCAACTGTGATTATTCAAATTCTCCACCCCACTGCTCACACTCAGATAAAAGATTTAGGAATCACAGTCAAGATGTTAAATAAAGTTGCTCTGAGATATCACAGGATTCTTAGTCATCTGTAATTCTGACCAGCTGTTCTGGAATCCAGTGCCCATGTCACATAAGGCTGCAGTGCTCAGCTATGGGCTGTTTCTGCGCAGAAACTCCAGGAGAACAGGTACTTTCTGCATGTGCCATGGCTCCTTCTTGAGGACATGTGATTTTGCTTACAGGTCACTCTATATTCAAATAGATGGGCTATTATGGAATGATTCAAGATTTTTTTTTTAAGTGTGCTGTTTGTTTTCTTAAAGCTTTTAAGAAAAGACTTTTTGCTTCCACCAATTCCCAGATATTCAATCCAGCCACACTGGCCCCGCTTATACCCTACTCACATACCGCCCATTGCCTCAGGGTGCGCGCGCACACACACAGGCGCGCGCACACAGGCGCGCGCACACAGGCGCGCACACACAGGCGCCGCGCACACAGACAGACACACAGGTTTTGTTGGTTATTGTCCCCTTGTCATTTTTCATGCCAGATTCCTTCTTTTTTTTTTAAGATTTTATTTGACAGACAGAGATCACAAGTAGGCAGAGAGGCAGGCAGAGAGAGAGGAGGAAGCAGGCTCCCTGCTGAGCAGAGAGCCCGATGCGGGGCTCGATCCCAGGACCCTGAGACCATGACCTGAGCCGAAGGCAGAGGCTTTAACCCACTGAGCCACCCAGGCGCCCCTCATACATACATTTATGCATATGTGCACACATGAGGATTCTTAGGGAAAAACACAACTTTACTAAAGAGTAGAGTTCGCTTTAGAACTTCCCAGAGAGCAATATGTGGGTACTTCAAAATTTTGACAGCCTAGCTTTAATTGATTGGGTTATTTTAAAATTATTCAAACAAAAATAGTAATGTTGAGGGAATTTATGTGGGAAAAGTACATAATTGCCAGTACTATTACCCTATGAACAGAGTCACTTTAAAAATACACAAAACAGGGGCACCTGGGTTGCTCAGTGGATTAAGCCTCTGCCTTTGGCTCAGGTCATGATCTTAAGGTCCTGGGATCAAGCCCCACATTGGGCTCTCTGCTCAACAGGGAGCCTGCTCCCCTCCTTCTCTGCCTACCTACTTGTGGTCTGTCAAATTAATAAATAAAATCTTTAAAAAAATATGCAAAATATACTTGCTTGGCAATTACTGGTTGCCTTGACCTAATTGAAAGATTTAAAAAATGAATTCACTATTGGTTTATTACACTATACGTATAGTTATACGTATATTATACGTATATATATATAATACATATATGTATATAATACATATAATACGTATATTATATATATGTATGTACCAAATATGTTTAATCCTGTACTGGTGTTTCAGTGGGCCCGAGTTAAATGGCAGGTAGTTAAAAATGAACAGAATACGCTTCCAGCTCAGACTTGCTTTTATTCTAGAACTTGTCACTTGTTCCATTATAATTCCCAAGAACAGCTCTGGTCATATAGAATATTCATTTTTTTCCATAGTTTTTTTCCCAGCAAAAACCAAGTACATATAAAGCAAAGCATGTTAAACATAAAACAAATGATCACAGCACAAAATAGCCATTCATAAAATTAGCCTCATTTCACTTTTTTCTTTCTCACGAAATCCATTCTTTTCTAAGTGTTCTGGTAAAGAGCAAACATTGACTGTGATGGCAGCAGCTGGCCAGGTGGGTTTTATAGGACACTCAGGGCTGGATTCACCAGTTGTACCAGAATTGAAAAGATGGACGAGAGTTTCTCATTCTATGAGGAGATAGGAGACATTCCCAGGAAATTCTAACTGCTTTTTCTTCAACTTCCCAATCTGAAATGTAGATGTGATGAAAATTATGCCAAAAATCTTCTTTGAGCAGATACAGCATCATATTGCTATCTGAACCATACAGAACTCTCGAAGAAAAGATTCCGTTAGCTTTTCCTGGTCAGTTGTCCAAGTCCTCGGAAGAGATGAAATCACTCCTAGTTTCTCAGTTCTGCTTATTGATGTCTTCACTCAGAAAAGTCTCCCTTTCAGATCTGAAGCAGAACAAATTTAGCGTGTTATTAGCCAGTTGGTTTCATGAAAAGTTCCTGCCCCTCACCACTCCACTTCTGACAGATGATTTATAGATTCTGGTTAGAACCACATGGAATTACACATTGCCAGTGGAGCGATCTTCCTTTTCTGCTATGATCATCTTGAGTCCTCACCATCTGCAAAATATAAAAATATGAATTGTTCTTAATGTCACCGGATTTGTTTATAATGTTCGCTCTAGACTCAACTCCTCTTTTGCCACATATGAATTGAACACACATAGTTTGCTGCTTTCAAGAGTCAAAATAAAAGGGTGATGTGATGATCTATACAAATGAGCAACATATAAGTTGAACTATAAATGTGATTCTTCCTGGGAAAATGTTGGTACATTCCTCATCTGAAATTCCACACTTAGCACATTCAGTGGCGGGTATCACTGATTCAGAGCAGGAAGGAATGTGCAGAGCAAGGCCTCTGCCCAGAATCCTTCTAATCTTCTTTTTTAGCATTCATTTCTAGGACAAAATGCCTTCCCTTCCTGTCCTTCCCTCCTCCTCCCTAACCACCCTCGAGTGAGCTTTCACTTTAGCATCAACACCTACTATTCTTAGGAGGGCTGCTGCCCCACCACTGGAGTGGTTTTAATCCCCCGCAGCACAAGTGCCTGGGAAGTCACAGCCCCTGGCCTGTCGATGATCTACCAAGAGAGCTAGAAAGCCCGACTCCTTTGCTCAGGTCAGGATGACTCTGCAGCGTAACTCAACATGCCGGAGTATCTGCGTGTAGCAAGCTGAAGCTGTACTTGATGGTACTTTGCCTGAGATGACACCCTTGCTTGTCTTCCACTTCTTCCCTGTCTTGCTTCCTCCACTCCCTTTCAGTTTCTCCTGTGAGTGAGTGTCATCTCCATAAATCACAAGTACACAAATCCTCACCCCAGGGTCAGCTCCTGGGAACCTGGCCCAAGGCAGGATGTGAGAGATGATCCCATGTACTTATCTCCAGACTAACTTACATACCCATCTCAGAGGAAACAGTCAGGTACACTTGCCTTGCATATTTTAAAGTTAACATCTATTTTTTTCATTATGAGTTTAAGCATTTGAAAAGGATGTAATTTGTGACATAGTGTAAAAACTCACATTTAGAAATGAAACTGCCACCTTTTTCTTTTAATTTACCCAATAGAATCTGTATAGCACAAGGATTTGATAGCACCCATTTTCCATTTAAAATATATGTAAACGTGCTCATGGTTCAAAGTCAGATATTTTGTAGTGTTCATTTTTCTGCTTAAACATGTATTTCCATTCCACTTCCCACACAGAATTTCATTTAATTGTAATATATTTAAATGCTTTAAAATCTTTTGTTTGGGGGCACCTGGGTGGCTCAGTGGGTCAAAGCCTCTGCCTTCGGCTGTCATGATCTCAGGGTCCTGGGATCAAGCCCTGCATCGGGCTCTCTGCTCAGCGGGGAGCCTGCTTCCCTTCCTCTCTCTCTGCCTGCCTCTCTGCCTACTTGTGATCTCTCTGTCAAATAAATAAATAAAATCTTAAAAAAAATTTTTTTTGTTTGCCTAATCATAAATCTTCACATCAAAAAATATATTTAAGCACGTGTTTTTAATTTCTTGTGACTATAAGCTTCTATGTGTTAACATTTTCTGATGGAATACCATTATAATTTATCAAAATAGCATATATATTTAAATTTTGGTAATTCTATCAAAACAAAAGTCAAAAATTTTATTGGAAATGCATTTCTTATTGAGATGGATAGTTTTGGGCTATTACTTTTACTTACTAGTACAATTTACTGCTAGAGTGATGCAAAAAATTTTTTTTAAGATTTTATTTATTTATGACAGAGATCACAAGTAGTCAAAGAGGCAGGCAGGGAGAGAGAGGAGGAAGCAGGCTCTCTGTGGAGCAGAGAGCCCGACATGGGGCTTGATCCCAGGACTCTGGGATCATGACCTGAGCCGAAGGCAGAGGCTTTAACCCAATGAGCTACCCAGGTGCCCCGAGTGATGCAAAATTTAATATTAATTCTATTAATATTGTCATAGATTTAAACACTGATAAATATGTTTACATAGACAGGTGGGTTTTGAAGTTTTATTATAGCAATACCAAACAAAATTCTTTGAATTCTGAGTTATGTGCCAGAAACTACCCAGTAATCTTTCAAAAGCTTTTATTTACAAAAGAATCTGTTACCCTGTCACTGGATGACATTTTCTAACTTCTGGGAAATGCACCCAAAAACACTTCACTGAACTTATCAAATGGCTATTAATAATACTAGTTAGTTATTCTTTCACTTACAGGTATGGTGTTTAACATGAGACACTAAAATGTGGCTGGAAAATCTTAATATTGATAAATAAAGCACACTTTGCATGTATGCTCTTAACATATTTTTTGATAAAATAATATTTCTTATAATCTGTTTTATGTATTTTTTTCTTCAGAATCTTGAAGCTCCAACTTGGCTCATTCTCTTGATGGGACATATCCCCATATAGTCTAGTTGGCAGAACTAGTCCTTACAGTAAAACCAATTAACATCGCTTTTTCATTTGGGAGATTTGGTCTTCCAACTGAAATAAGTATGTTACTGAGGGTCTCTGTGATGATGTCTTACTTATGATTCCATTCCAAGATAGGTAAATGATTAAGGGTTTTGTTATGATTTTTTTGGCCTGATGAAACAATGCCTGCTCTCCAATGATGCTTCACATATAGGCTCTCTGCTTTGTTCTCATGGATTTCTCACTTTGAAGAGAGGTGTTTTTTGCCAAGATCAGGGAATGGAGCAGGCCAGATTATTAAATGAAACTTATCATCACTCCTACCATCCTTACTCTATAGTATAACTGAATTCAAACATCGAAACATGAATTCAAATACCTCACTTCTAGCAACACATTTCTTCCTTAACAGAAACATGTACAGGATGGGAAAGACCTGAAGCCTTACCTGGCTTAAAGGAGGCCTACGGATCCAGTATTTAAAATGACTCTTGGACAACATGCTCCCCACCTCTTATCTTGTGCCTCCCTAGGAGGGTTTACATTTGGGCAGAGCACAGAATCAGATTCAGAATGGCTGAGAGAGATGCCTTACTGGCTTAGTTGGAAGCACATGCAACTCTTGATTTTGGGGTTGTGAGTCTGAGCCCATGTTGGGTGTAGAGATTACTTAGAAATAAAATCTTAGGGGCACCTGGGTGGCTCAGTGGGTTAAGCCTCTGCCTTCGGCTCAGGTCATGGTCTCAGGGTCCTGGGACTGAGCCCTGCATCGGGCTCCCTGCTCGGCGGGGAGCCTGCTTTCCCCTCTCTCTCTGCCTGCCTCTCTGCTTACTTGTGATCTCTCTCTCTCTGTCAAATAAATAAATAAAACCTTTTAAAAAATAAAAAAAATAAAATCCTAAAAAAAAAAAAAGGATGGCTGAGAAACATGTCTTTTTTTTTTTTTTTTTTTTTTTAATGAGGTGAGGGGCATTTGTAAAAGGGGATGCAGGAAAGAAGACCCTCCATGATTCCTCAGATAGAGACATTCTCAGATAGACAGAGTCCTTTAAGACTAATATTTAGAAATCCATGCCTTGGGAAGTCTTTGTGAGCCCCTTAGTATGAAAAACACTGGCCTTCCCAAGCTCCTCATTACACAAATAAAAGAGCTGAAGACCAAGATAAAATTTGAGATCACAGAGCTAGCTGGTGACAGAACCAAAATTAGCATCCAAATCTCCTCATTCCTAATCCGGCATTCTTTCCACCATGACCATCAGCTGTAATGCCATTTGTCATCACCACTGTCATTATCATCATCATTTTAAATAATAGCTAACATGTATTAAGCTTTCACTCTATGTAAAGTGATATTTGAAGCAATTTACATTCATTTAAGGATCACATTACCCTATGACGTAGGCTCTATTATTCTGGCCATTTTACAGGTAGAGAAATGAAACCTCAGAAAGGCAAAATAATGGGCCTATGAGCACATGGCCAGTAACTGCAGAAATAGGAGTCAAATCCATATCCTTATCCAGTGACCCCTGGGTTCACTCTTTTAACTACTGTTTCCCAAACTGGTTTCTATAGAACACTAGTTGGTGATAAAAGATTCTGTGGTCATAATGGTTTGACGATAGTCCCTCTCTCAGAAACACAATGAAGATTAGCCCAATAAAGGCACTAAGAAGTCCTGCAAAAATGATACCTACTTATCAGTGTTTTACAGGAAAAATTTCTCCCAATTACCTATTCATATCTAACAAAAGGACTCCCATTAAAGAAGACTAATTTAGGCTCAATATTTGTAACACTAGGTTAGTAGTTCTCAAACCCTGGCCTGCGTCAGAATCATCTGGAGGGCCCCAATCCCAGAGTTTCTGATTCATCAGGTCTTTGGTAGGATTCAAGGATCTGCATTTCCAATGACTTCCTAGATGATGCTGATGATGATCCAGGGACCACACTTTGAGCAATACTGCTCTTGATGTTAGAAAAATAAAGACTAAGAAACAAGCCCTAACATGGTATAATGGGAAAAGGAATACAGTTGTTCTTCTTAAAAATCCACATTAAAATCTTGCAAATGTACATTAATGAGCAAAATAATCTGTACATTAAGTAGATGGATAAAATCAAAACATCAGAAAAATGAGTAGGTGAAAAGAAAAGCTCACTCTCTCTGGGAAAACAAAGATAAGCATAGCAAGATCAACATATAAGGGCTGATCATCCTTCACAATGGATTATTTTTAATTGTGACATATATTACCAGACTTAGATCATTCATGTAAGATAATACTAGCTGATTATATGCCAAGCACATTGTGTATTTTGACCTTCATATGTATCATCTCCAATCTTTCAACAACACAGATAATGAATTTTTTTCAGATAAATATTTTATTATCTTTTTCTGCATGGATTACTTGTGTTCTAGAAACACAATCGTAGGGTATACATCTTTGTGACAAAATGGTATTGGACTGGGTGTTGTGAATATTCTTTGGTAAGACAATTTTAGATGTCTGCAGCTTCCATTTCCTTATCTATAAAAAGATACAAGACAACTCAGTGATTTCTAAAGTCATTCCATTTTCAAATTCTAATCTTGCATGATTCTAAGAAGCCAGACTGACATTTCCTAAAGAGACTCAGACTGACTTCATGGAGAAGAGATGGCCAGATGTCACCCAATCAAGTTATTGGCTATCACTCTCAGAGGGAAATGAGTAAAGACAACATCAACTTCTGGATGTAGGATATATGATTAAGTAGAAAAATGGAGAAAACTTCTGGAGGGAAGAAATTTTGGAGAATAATAACAAACAAGAAAGGTCTCAGGAATGCTCACTTGATAATCCTTTTGAGTTACCAAACTTATCATTTTCAGCAGCAATCTCACCTCAAGATACCTAACAGGACTGATTGAATAGAAATTTATAGAAGTGTTTTTCAAACTTACATGCACATTTGAATTGCTCTGGGGCTTCAAAAAAAAAAAAAAAAAAAAAGGATGCCTGTGTCTCCCTCCCAGAGATCTAAGTGATGTAGAGTGTGGGCTGTGGGCTGGACTGTGGAATTGTCAACAAACACCCAGGTCATTATAATCCACAGACAAGCTTGGGCAATGCTGATTTATAGGGTTACTTCCTGTAATTATGTTGTTAATTATATCCCCTGCTGTGGACTGTATTGTGTCCCCCCAAATTCAGATGTTGAAACCCTACATGACTATATTGGATATATGGCCTTTAAGAAGGTGACTAAGATTAAATGTGGTCTTAAGATGGAGACACAATCTGATAAAAGTGGTGACCTTAGAAGAGGAAGTGACACCAGGACTGTCTTCACCATGTGAAAACAGAGCAAGAAAGTGGCTGTCTGCAAGCCAGAAAGAGAGCTCTCATTAGAAACCAAATTGGCTCTTGCCCTGACCTTGGTCTTCCCAGCCTCTAGAACCATGAAAAAATAAACTACTGTTGTTTAAATCCCCCAGTCTATGGCATTTTTTGTGGTAGCCTGAGCTAAGATATTCCCTCTTACACTCACCCTCTCTATCTCAGATCTGATTCCTTTCTCCAGTATTGGGAAAGCACACTAAATCAGGACCTGCCAGACTAAGGTCAAGTCCTAGGAAGGCACTAAACCTATTTGAGCTTCAGTTTCTCCATCCGAATATGAGGGGTATTATTTCCTGTCTCTTACACAGGGTTTTGGAGAGAACTCAGTGGGATCATTTACATGAAATTACCTTAAAAGACATATGGCTCTGTACACAGGTGAGCTGCAGCTGGTACCTGCCACTTTTTCTCACTCAACCAGCTTCCCTTTCCAATCCCCTCCTTGATTTCCCTCTTGGGTCCCCTCCTCAGTATGTTCTCTCAGCCATCTGATCCTCAGTCATCTGGCCTTACCCTAACTCCCTGGTTCTCCCATCACTGCTATCCTTTAGCACATGTCTGTTAGCAACAAATCCTCTTAGTTTTCCTTTATCTGGAAATATCTTTATTTTGTCTTCATTCTGGAGGGCTGTGTTCACTGGATATAAAATTCTGTGTTCCGAGTTCTTTGATTTCAGTATGTTAAAGAAAAATATGTTTCACTGTCTTTCAGCCTCCATGATTTCTGATGAGAAATCTACCATCATTTGAAGAATTGTTCCTTTCTTTTGTAATATGTAGATTTTCTCTAGATGCTTCAAGATTTTTCTTTATCTTTTGTTTTAAGCAGTTAATGATGTGTCTTGAGTGGGGTTTTAAACTCTGTAAAGTTATATCTTCTACTAATTTGGGAATCTTTTGTCCATGATTTCCTCAAATACATATTTTCTTCTGACTGAATCTAACTTTCTTTTCTTTCTACTTTCCTTCTAGAATGCCAATAAAAGAAATGTTAGACCTTTTGATATTATTTTACAAGTCTCCAAGGTTCTGTTCATTTTAAAAAATCCCTTTCAGATTATATAATTAATATATCTTCAAGTTCTTTGAGTCTTTCCTCTGTCATCCTCCTTCTGCTTTTGAGCCTGTCCATTAGTTGCATATAACACCCAGTGCTCATTGTCACACATTTCTGCTGAGAATGTCTTTCTGTTCATTTCAAGTTGTTTGCCTTTATCTCATGGGGCATAGTTATCATAGCTGCTTCAATGGCTTTGTCTGCTGTTTGTCTTTTCCTTTGAGAATAGTTCACATCTCCTGGTTCCCTGTATGTTGCCTAGTTTTAGGTTTTATCATGAACATTTTGAATATTATGTTGTATAGACTCTAAATCCTAGTATGATTCTGTGTAGAATTTAAAATTTTTTGTCAGCAGGCAATCAACCTGGTAGGTTGCAAGTGCTGTGTTACCTCCTGTGAACAGTGGTTCTATCCTCAGTTTAATGTCCAAAGCCTTTGCTATCCTGTTCTGGCTCTTCCCCATCCGTGCACAGCATAGTGGAAAGCCCAGGGCTTATGCAGCTCCCCTAATTATAATTAGAAGATCCCCTTCTCCGGTTCTCTTCTCTCTGGGGCTATGCCTACATGGTGGCCAACAGGGCCTCTCTTCCTAGTTCCTCTGGCCAGAAAAATGGGGTTTCTCTTTAATTTTAGCTATCTAGCCTTCTACTCAGCTCCAAACTTTGCCTACCTTCAGAGCAAAACAGTGGGCAAAATAGTGAGAGGAGGGGTGCCTGGTTGGTTAAACATCTACCTTTGGCTCAGGTCATGATTTTGGGATCCTACGATTGACCCTTGCATCAGGCTCCCTGCTCAGTGGGGACCTTGCTTCTCCTTATTCTTCTGCCTCCTCCCCTGCTTGGATGCTTTCTCACTCTCTGTCAAATAAATAAATAAAATCTTCTAAAAATTTTTAAAAAATGAGAGGAAAGAGAGGGGAAATGGGGCTTTCTTCCACAACCTCTTACAAACAAGGGCCCCTTTTCCTAGTTCTTCTGTCCATAAACGTGGGGTTTTAGCCTCCTGCCTTACTGCCATTATACAGTTCTAGGACTGAGGTCTGCCCTCAGCCCAAGTCCACAAAAGGAAACAGAAAAGACAACGGGAAACTTTATAATATATCTGCTTTTTGTTTCTTTTCAGAGATCTCAGGAGGTTGCTTTTTTGTGTTTTCTCCAGAGTTCTTAGTTGTGATCTGTGGGAGAGAGAGGCTATATGGGCTTAGTCCATCTTGACTGGAAACAGATATTTCATTGTATTTATATTTTTCTTTTCTTACACTTCTTTCTATAGTTTTCTATATTTCCTCTATTCTCATCTCTCCTATTTTCCATCATTTTGCTGATTTTGTTCAATATCTACATACTAGCTACAATTATATCCATATCTAATACATATAGTATAGTATAGTATATATACTATATAGATAGTATCTATATATAGTAATCTATATAATATATATAGTATAGATGTATATATGAAGTGTTGATATATACAATATGTATTATATATTAATATATATTACAATATTGTATATTAATATAGTGATATATATTACATACTTAATATTGTATATATATACTGCATACATACATGGCATTTCATTATATAATCATACCAAAATTGATTTATCATACCTGCTATTGGGCATTTTTATTTCCACTTTAGAACTACTACAAATAATGCTTTTATGGACATTCGAATACATGACTCTTGCCGAATATATATATTTTCTGTAGGGCATATATATCAAAGTTGGTAGTCATAGTATATGTATACTTTCAGCTTTAGTAGACACCCAAGAATATTTATTTTAAAATAATTTCCCATGTAGTTTTGATACACAACAAAAATTGTGAATAGCTTTTCTAGAGCCTACTATAGCTTCGTTCTCCATCTTCCATTTTTCCCAGAAACACCTCCTTACATTGCCTAAGAATCTGCCCTCAGCCTCCAGAGAAGTCTCAAAAGCACAACTGCCTTGTCCATTCCAGGCACTGGTTAGGAGCCCACATCTCAGAGCAGGAAAGCCTGGGTTGCTGAGGGAGAAGGCAGACCCTCAAACACTGGAGGTTTGTTGCATAGCTCTCCCCCACTGCATTTTGCACAAGGATGAGAGACTCTGCTTGCTTACTCAGGACTTGTGTGGTCCTTTTTCTCATCCCATTTCCTGACCCCACACCAAACATCTATACCTACTTCCAGTTCTGGTTTTGTCAACACCATTGATTCCTTTTTTTTTTTTTTTTTTTTTTTGCCTTTCTGGAGTTATGTCTTGTCTGCCTCCTCATTTTGGGAACCCCTTGCAACCCTAGATGACAGGCACTCTATCCTGTCATTTCTACTTGTCCCAGTGAGTTCTCCTTGCTCATCTTCGCTCAGCTTCCACCAGGGGAAATCCAAAGGTACTTCAGGGTCTTCAATTCTATTGTACCCAAGGTTACCTTTTTTATCTTGTTGTTTACCATCTGCTAGAGGGGGCATTTCTTCTGATTGTGCCTCTTCCTCATTGTTCACCAGCAGTTCTCCAGTTGAAAAGAGCATGTATAACTTCTGGATCAAATCAGTAGCAGTCTCAGAACCATTGCTAGGACTGATCCCTAATACAAAGGAATGCTGCTCCTGGGAACCAAATTCATCAAACAGCTCACTGTTTTCTGTCTCTATTTTATACACCTCAGGAATAAGGCTGAGGTGACAGAGAAAAGAGACGAAAAATACATTAGCCAAGTCCCTTGCAGAATTAAATGTAAATACAGGCAGATATAGAACAGCAATAAATTTTATGCATGTGCTTGGAGTAGTCCAAATGCAGTTTGTGGATGAAATCTGACTCAGGGGCATTTTTAAAAAAATATTCCAAAGGAAATTAGAATGTTGTAACAATGGTTTAGGACTCCAAAGCAATCTTATTTTCACCACTGAATTTTTATTGAGTACTTAGGGTTGTACTTTGCAAAATCAAACAGAAAAGAATCCTTCCTACTAGTCTTCATATGGGTTCTGATTTTAAATGGTGAATGTTCTGGTTGCTTTTGCAATTTTTTTCTCTTTTTGTTTTTATTTTTCTCTAAGATTGTTATATCTAACATTTGATGTTATAAGTTTTCTGTTTTGGCAGTACCCAATATTAGAGTGGTATTATATAAGGTATTACAAAGAAACTTTTTTTTTTCATAAAAGCAACAGAAATGGAAACATGGTTCTTTCTAATATGGGTCATATTCTATCTGCTATTAACTCCAGATCTGTGCAGTCAACACAGACCAGGAGTATTACACACACACACACACACACACACACACACACACACTCCTACATCCCAAGCAAACTTGCATCCTGAAAACTAAAGCATCATTCATTTAAAATTATTTTTGTAAGGACTGTTTCCAGCTGTATTACCCAAACTGTGAATTTGCCAACTCACAATACATTGTTTCCTGAGCCAACGTTCTCTGGGTTGGGAGAGGTGATGTTAACACACTTGGGTCTCAGATCTGCAGGGGGATATTTGTTGATGGCACCTGGAGAAAGAGTGCGCTGGTTAATCTAAACTTTACTCTTCTATATTCTATCGCCCAAGTCAATTCATCTTCTCCTGTGGTTAGAGGTATCTTCAAGAGCAAATTAATTTTATAAAGTCCTTGGCAAAGTAGGCACCCTCTGACATTTGCAATATCTCATTGGCAAAGTCAATGAGATAAAGCAGTGATCGAGTCAAAAATTCTCAAGCTCTGTATGTCACAGGCTTGTGATACAATTCAAGGACATCTCTCCATCCCATCTAAGATCTATTTCTCTTCCTCTAAACGGAAGATCTTCCCAGAAGACACACTGAGCTACTGAAATTGTCTGTCCTATTTACCTTAGGGTTGAAAGGAGGCATCTTTTTTTTTTTTTTTTTGCAAGTGATAAGTCTGCTATGATACATATAAATCCTGAATTCCAAAATTCCAAAATTCCTTAGGGTTACATGAGCCCTGGGGCTTTTTTAGGGGTAGTAAATCTGCGTTTCTGCTAATTCTCTGGTAAACTCACAGGAGCTGCAGATAACTATTTAATGTGGTCTCTGCCTCACTCCTAATCCCAGCACAGGCCAGGATTTGCTTGATGCCACAAGTTTTCAGGTATTCTACTTACCCATATCTAAAATGGCAACTCATGGACAGAGGCTGGAGCAGTCACTCTCAAAGCCCCACTGTAAAAAGATACCCTTAAGACCCTGCTTGGGTATGCCTGAGCTAGTTGTTTGGGACAAAGGCTCTAGAAGAAATTTATGCCCATGGCTCAGAAGAATTAAAGTCATAACCAAAGGTAATTTGCAATGAAAGATAAAACAGAAGTCCTTGGAGTAGATGGAGAGTGAGGGTAGCGGGAAATTACTGATTACAGCAGTATACTTCTTTTTGGGTGCAGGAGTTGAAATATAGTTTAAAGAACAGGAGCTCAGCTCTGGGGTCAGAATGCATGGGGCTGAGTCTAGAATTTGCCAACTGTTAAACTGTAAGCTTTTGGGAAATTTATTTAATGTCTCTGTACCTTTGTTTTCTCACCTGTAAAATGGAGATACTAGTACTTTCCTTTGAGGGCTGTACTGAGGATTAAATGATATAATCCATGGGACACCTGGGTGGCTCAGTGGGTTAAGCCTCTGCCTTCAGCTCAGGTCATGATCTCAGGGTCCTGGGATCGAGCCCCACATCGGGCTCTCTGCTCAGCAGGAAGCCTGCTTCCCCCTCGTTCTTTGCCTGCCTCTCTGCTTACTTGTGATCTCTATCTTATAAATAAAATCTTAAAAAAAAAGATATAATCCATTTAAAGAAGTTACTACATAGTACCAAGTACATAGTAAACAGATAAGGGTTAAAAAACACTTTTTGCCTATATGGTGGTTTTCTGGCAAAGACCTTGACAGTGCATCAGTAAAGTTCAAGGTCAGTAAGGCCTGATATTTTTCTCTGGTTTTCTCACTGCCTCCTACTCACACCTTAGACTGTACCGCTCTCCACTGAAGTAAGGAGTTATTACTAAGTCACCTGGTGGACTGTACACAGAGACATTAAATCTATTGCAAAAGCAATAGAAGAAAAAAGGTTTAATGACTTACGTCTGATTAAATGAACAAATGGCTTGACAAACTTGATGATATAGTTCAAATCTGGCTTGTGGGTTCGGCCAAGCTGGACTAAGTGATGATCCAGTGGGTGGCTGGCTAATTCTTCTAATTCTTTGTCGTTGTGTATAGGACCAAAGGAAAACACAAATATGGTATAGCCCTGACACTTGGCTCTCAGAGCTACATTTCTTAAGACTTCCTTGTCTAAGGGGTTGGTTTCGCCAGCAGATATAACAAAGATAACTTTGTTTTTCCTCAGGTTGGGCGTTCCTACAAACACATTGTCAATTGTCCACTGCAGGGCATGGCCAATAAACACATCTCCATTGAGCTGTTGAAAAGAGTCTTGGAGATGATGTTTCATTTGGTGTATACTGCTATAAGTAACCAGATCAAATTCCAGGTAGACAGGGCATTCTTCACTGTTGGGCATATAGCCTGGAGGAGAATAGCTCACAACTGCCACTCTGTCTCCTAACATGGAAGTCAGTGGGTAGGAGGCAACATGAAAATAATCAAGCACTGAGATTAGAAAAGCTTTCACTTCCTGAAACTCATCATTTCCTATTCTTTGGGAAGCATCTATGAGGAAAGCCACATCCATGTAATAGTCTTGAAGAGAGGTATCTCCAGGTTCATTAGTAAGACCTGGTTCTTCTTTTCTGCCATGGTTTTCATGTCCTGCAATAGAATAGCTCAAGTCACTCTTCAGTAGAAGGCTAAATTTGGAACTCCTAGCCAAGGATGACCAAAAAAACATCATGGGATTTTGCCATGTGTTATTCCCATACCCATGGCAGACATCATAAATCAATTATAGTACTTGTTCCCAGATGCATTCTCCAAATGTGTTTCCACACACTGCATGGGAAACCACCGGCATGCCATAGGTGCTGTCATGTGAAAGGAAATGTATTTGCTGGCCTGTCTCAGATATCTGTCAAAGGACTGGTTGATCCTCTAGCTAGTTTCATATGTAAGTTGAGAAACATGTAACTATTTTTAGTGCACTCCACATGATTACAAAATTTGAAGTACACATTTGCATGAGATCTAATTATTATGCAGCCACTCTAAGAGAAATGCATATATGTCAAAGTCATATTTATTGATGTCACAAACACATATACCTTTATACATATGTTCAAAATATGTACCATAGCATGATGTCATGAGAGCAAATATAAATGCTGACTTTAGAATCCAAACTCTGTGTAAGACCTTAAATACTCTAAGATGCTGGTACCTAAAGTGCCAGTCCACAAAATGTTTATTGGCCCAGGACAAAATAAGGAGCTTGCACATGTTGTAAGTCATCCGCATTACTAAGCATACTGTTTAGTTCAGCTGACTTTTTTTTTTTT
The DNA here is from genome assembly GCA_004024625.1 of Mellivora capensis. Taxonomy (NCBI): domain Eukaryota; kingdom Metazoa; phylum Chordata; class Mammalia; order Carnivora; family Mustelidae; genus Mellivora; species Mellivora capensis. Next base: position 76,574 of record PISX010002964.1, on the reverse strand, counting down.
GTAGCAAGACTTTTTCAATGAATGAAACAGTGCCTTGATTTACATTCTGATGCTGATGTCTTATCTTGCTGCAGATCTACCCTTCAAGTAGCACTGCTCTAAGCCTAAGGGATCATGAAACCATGTCCACAATCATGTTCATGTGGATGGTGACTGGTCAGTGAAGCCACAACATGTAATGCCAGCTCAGAAAGATAGGAAGTAGGTGGCCAATGTTCTTTTTTCTATGAAAAAAGTATGTCTATAAACCTAATCAAGTAAGAAGATTTCTAATTGGCAAAATTTATTGATCCCCATTTGTGCTAAACCCCATTATTCATGCTTTGTATTTATTACTTTATTTACTCCTCACAATACTCACAAATAAATCAATTAACCTGTATTAATGCCATAAAATCTTAATAAAATAGGATGCCGAAAACAACCCCATGAATAATGCTATTAACAGGGCAAACGATCCGTTACACGTTTGTAGCTCAAATAAATCTGAATTTCTAGGGTAAACTACACATTATCTTTTTTATCTACTGTTGAATTTTGACAAATAAAAATTATATAAAAATCGTAGGGTGTATAATGTGGTGTTTTGATATCACTACACCTTGCATAATGATTATGACAATCAAGCTAATATTATTGGATTTGATTTACTTAAAATTTTGTTTAGAATTTTTGCAGCTATGTTTATAAGGAATATTGGAGTGTACTTTCATTTGCATGTAAAGTTTTTGGTTTTGTTATCATGGCAATCTGGCCTTAAAGAATGAAGAGAAAGAAGAGGACAGAAAGAAGAGGAAAGAATTCCTTCCTCTTTAGTTTTCTGTAAGAGTCTGTGTAGAATTGGTATTATTTCTTCCTTAGGTATTTTGTTGAATTTGCCACTGAAGTCATTTTGGCTTGGAGTTTTCTGTATGGGAAATTTTGAACTACAAACTCAATTTCTTTAATAGGTTTAGGGCTATTTAGGTTACTTCCTGAATGAGCTCTGGTAATTTGTGAACCGCAAGAAATTTGTCTATTTCACCCAAACTAATTTATAGGCAAAAAATCATCATATTCTCTGATTACTCTTTTAATATATGTTTCCTTTCTCATTTCTGATATTAGTAGTGTCTTCTTTTTTTTCCTGGTGAGTTTGACTATAGGTTTATTGATTTTTATTGATATTCTCAAAAAAAAGCTGCTTTTGGTTTTACTGATTGTCTCTTTTCCGTTTCATTGAGTTCTACTTTAATTATAGTACTTCCTTTCTTCTGCTGCTTACCCAGGGTTCTCCTTTTTCTGTTTCTTAAGGTGAAAGTTAAAGTCATTGATTTGAAAACCTTCTTCTTTACCAACATAGGTATTTAATGCTATAGATGACCTTCTAAATCCTGCATTAGTGGAATCTCACAAATTCTGGCATATTGGGATTTTATTTGCATTCATCTCAAAATAGTTTCTAATTTCTCTTTTGATTTCCTCTTTGACCATGGATTATTTGGAAACATTTTATTTAGTTTCCAAATACTTAGGGATTTTTCGAAGATCTTTCTGCTATTGATTTTTAATTAATTCTGTTTTGGTCAGAGAATACAATTGGTATGACTTCAATCTCTTAAAATTTTGAGAATTGCTTTATGGCCCACAATATGACTTATTCTGGTAAGTATTTCATATGTATTGAAAAGAATATGTATTCTGTTGTTTGTGGAGTGTTCTATAAATATCCATTAGGTGAGGTTAGTTGCTAGTGTGGCTCAAGTCTTCCTGCTGATTTTCTACCAAGTATTGAGAGCGGGTATTAGAACTCTGATGCTCTTTTCATTAAAAAAAAAAAAAAAAAACCAACAAAAAACAAAAAACCAAAAAACCCACCTTTTTTCTCCTCGAGTTTTATTTTAGATAATTCCATTACTACATCTTCAAGTTCACTGATTTTTTTCTTTTACCAAGTCTAATTTGCTATTAATCCCATCCAGTATATTGTTCTTCCTAGACATTGCAACTTTTATCTCTATAAATCCTATTTGAATCTTTTTTTAATATCTTCTTACCTCTACTTAACTTTTTCACATATGAGATATAATTATAATAACTTTTAATATCTTTGCTAATTCTAACATCTGTGTCAGTTCTGGTTTGTTTTAGGGTGATTATGTTCTTGATTATGGTCATGTTTTCATGCTTCTTTTTTTCCCACAAATATTGTGAAATTTTCCTTTTTGGATGTGGAATAGTTGTGTATTCTTACAAATATTCATGCTACATGCAAACTATTTGATCCTTTTGGGTCATGCTATTATGATTTGTTTGGCTAGTCTAGAGCAGTGCTTAATTTAAGGCTAATTATTCCCCACTACTGAGACAAGACCTCTCTGAGTTTTCTTTCCAATACTCTATGAATTATGAGTTTTTCCAGGCTTTCTGGCAGGAAAAGGCACTGTTCGTGGCCCTCTATGAGCAATTGGCACTGTTCTGTAATCTTTTCTGATGGTTCTTCTCCCAGGCTCAGGGCATTTCATCACAGGCATGTGCCCTCACCACTCTACTGAATAACTGAGGGGACCCTTTGCAGATCTCTTGGGGTTCTCTCTCTGTGCAGCTCTTTCTTTTCTGGCATTTTGTCATGGGAACTCTGACCACCTTGGTGTCCCTGGATTCTCAGTTCTGTCTCCTCATCTCAAGAAGTACATTGGGCTCTACCCCAATTCTTTCTTCCTGCCCCATGGCAGTAAGCTGGGGCAATCAAAGGGTTTACTTCATTTGTTTTTTTCTCTCAGGGATCCTTCTTTCATTTCCTGATGTCTATTGTCTTGAAAACTATTGGTTCATGTGTGTTTATGTGTAGAGATATAAATATATATCTAATAGGTGAGAACTAGCCATTTTGTTTGAGATGTTCCTATGTTCTCTTCCTTCTCACAAAAGGACTAAGAACTCATGATTTATATACCAGATTCTTCCTTTATCAATACATCTGTAGCAACTGAATAGGATTTTGAATTTCACAAGCAGGTATAAAATTTTGGGGTTTTCCATTCCCCATAGGAACCTAGCTATAAATTCTTTCAATTTTTTTTATCCAGATAAAAGCCCCTGATTAAACTATTAGATATGAAATTGGAAATGCAGACAAAAGCATTTATTTCATATTCCTCCTTGCTGTGACTGCTATGTACCATACTTTGGACCTAAAAAATCACCATCATAAACACTTCTAGAGTTCTTGGCTATAGTGTATTTGGCTATGAAGGTCAGTTAATGGACATGTCTGTCATGTTGAAGTTTACAATCCTGGAGATGACTAATCACTACCTGCTCTATCATCAGGATCTTTGTTTTCCAACTATAGCATTTTGGCTTCTTTAAAAAGAATAATCAACACACTTTGTTAAAACATGAGGAAAAGTATTTCATAAATGTTCTGATAGAAAAGGAGGATCGGCTTATGTTAGTGAAATGGTTTTTTATGCATGCCCATATCAAAAGGTTTACTGCTTTTTCCCAATTTTCTCTTTATAACTGAGCAAAATATCCATCTTTTTCCAAAGTACCCAGCAGAATTATTTTCTAAGGAGGCATGTTTTCACCCACAAAATCTGTAAAAATAGGCTCTCTTCCTACTTACAGGATTAGCATGAGAATCAAGAAGCTAAATGTAGATACTTGTGGTTCGAAAACTCTAAAATTAGTCAAACATGAAGTATGATTATTCTAACTTTGAGTTGAAATTCATCTTACTTAGGGAGAGTGGGTGTTCAAAAATATTTTCTTTCAAGAAAACCTGGCAGGAATGTGGATACAATTTATTCATAGCTCATAGCAATGCTGTGTATTTTCTGGAAATGTCATGGAGCCAAATTCCGTCTTCAAGTTTATGGAAGAATTTCCTCAGAATGGCAGAGAAGGAAGGGCTGGCTTACTTTATTGTGGAGGAGGCTTGGAAGGAGGAGGGATCCAGCTAGATTTCCAGGGAAGCGGCCTCAGAAATTAGTCTAACTTTGGCCAATATTAAAGCCACAACACCATGCGTGCTCCAATAACTTTAGGGAGAAGTGGGGGTAGAAAGGGAACTTAGACAGAAGGGAGAATCTACAGGACCCTGAGCCATTTGGACTGGGATTAAGTATTCTGTGAAGAAGCTATTTCATTGCAGTTGTGGGAAACCTCAGGTGGTGGGTATAAAGGAGGGCATGTATTGCATGGAGCACTGGGTGTGGTGCAGAAACAATGAATACTGTTATGCTGAAAAGAAAAAAAAAAGATATGCATGAGTTATCCAGTGATCTGCTTTGGAATTTGTCCAGGGGTCAAAATTAGTCACGTGTTCTTCATAGGCAAGCCACATGTATAACTGAGGCTAACTTACATATATATTTCTATCCAATTGTACTGTAGATTAAAGTAACATTGTTTTATAAGATTTCCCATGAGGCTGGCAATGTTTTCTTTCCTGCTTTTCCACTGAGTATTTGATGAGCCTTCAGTTCATTTCAGGTCTTATGCTCAGCTCTGTGTATGTCTTCTCTCAGTTAAACTTCCACAGGGCACCAAGAGGGTAGAATTACCATCATTCCCCTTTTACAGATGAGCAAGCAGAAGCTTGGAGAAAGTAAATTACTTGGCCAAGAAACGGCAGCTTCTAAGTGGTAGAGGAAGGATTTGACCCCCACTCATGTAACTCCCTCAGAAGAACTGGTCCTCAGATATGAGGGTAGAGTGCACACGAAGGATCATATTAACCACTTCACCAAAGGCCCTTAGACCTGGTGTGAAAAATGAGGTTCTTGGTCAATTGGCATTCCTTCTGAGTAAAGCCACTAGAAGAAGTTTTCTTCCAAAATAGGCAACTATATGATTAAATAAAATTTGCAATTTTTTCTTCTCTAGGCATTGTAGAACAGTGGTTATGAGCAGAACCTTTGGTGTTTTGAGTCCTGTCTTTGCTGTTTGTTACCTCTATGACCCTGAATCCCTCCCTACTTCAGTTTCATTATGTAATAAGCAGTAATAATAAACTATAAACCTTATAAGGTTTTTTAGAGAATTAAAGTTTGCACAGTGCCTAACATATCCTAATTACTCTACAAATGTAATTTTTGGAGGGAGATAAATAGAAAAGTCCCAGACATCTGAAAATCCTGCCCATGTTACTCTATTTCACAAATGAGAATTTCCATCAGAAAAAAACTCACAGCCAGCTAGAATTAATGGAAGATGACTTGCACACGCACATATGTACGCATGTTCTCAGAAATTAGAAAGCTCATTCTGCTGTGTTTGTGAATGTTTAACTACAGGGGAGTTAGCAATAATTTATGTACCTCTCCATTTAATAATGCCATCCCAGGCCTGTCCTCCCTCCTGTCTGCTGAGGTCACTGGCCAGGCTCTAAGCTGAGGCAGCGTGGGAGGGAGGCACAAGAATTTTATGCCAAAGGGAAATATAGACACATTTAAAATTCCCTCCTTTTATAAAATTCCCTCCTTTAATAAAATTAATTTTATTTTATTTTATGAGGTCCTCTTTCCCCCATTTGCCTAAACAAGTAAAGTGACTGTCTTAAAATAGATTTCATCCTCTTCCCCCAAAGACATAGAATAAATTACTTTTCTTGACCTAGACTTTTCTAGGTGGCACTTAGTCTGAAAGACTCCCTCTGCAGTCCACTTCATACTCTGAAACAAGTCTGCAGAAGGTACCAGCATACTGAGAAAAAGTGACACATGCCTTAGGAATCACTTAGACCCAGATCTAACATTTTGGTCTTTATGGTGCTATTCTGTACTCTGGCTTCTGGATAAAATTATAAGCAGTTTATAAAGCCAAGTTATTCTGGCATTATAGCCTCTGGATGGGTTTATAAACAGGATTTTTTTTAAATGAAATTAAATTTCTGGAATAAAAATGCACTCTGAAATTATTTTAAACTAATTCTCCCAAATGATGATGTGATTGGACTTATTCTCAAATTTGGCAATTGGATTTATTTCCTCATCTATAAATGCAGACAATGCCATCACCAGGCAACATGGCATACCTAGTTAAAAGTTAGTGGGCATGGGTTTGAGTCCTGACTCTGCCACTTAAAGTTAAGTGCCTGAAGCTTTTAACCTTTGCATCAGTCTCCTCACTTGTAAAATATAAAATATAGGGGAGCCTGGGTGGCTCACTCGGTTGAGTGTCTGACTCTAGATTTTGGCTTGGGTCATGATCTGAGGGTTGTGAGATCAAGCCCCGTGTCAGGCTCTACACTCAGGAAGGAATCTACTTGAGATGCTTTCTCTCTATTGCCCTTTTCCCACTCCCTGCTCACATGTGTACACTCTAAATAAAGAAATAAAATCTTTGAAAAATACAAAATGTAATAATAATAATAACAACAATAAAAATGGACTTTTTGGTAAAGATTAAATAAAATCATGTGTATAAAGTGCTTAGCACTGTGCCTGGCACAGAGTTGTGCTAAGTAAGCAGTAGCTTCTGTGGTTATGATTATTCCTCACACATTGTTCAATCATCCCTCAAGTGAGACAGTGCATGTGATGCTTTGAGAATTGTATTGCAGTGAATAAATATTGGCCCCCAAAGCATTCCATTTGCATTTTTAATTAAACCAAATACTTTCTGGGACGCCTGGGTGGTTCAGTGGGTTAAGCGGCTGCCTTCGGCTCAGGTCATGATCCCAGCGTCCTGGGATCGAGTCCCACATCGGGCTCCTTGCTCAGCAGGGAGCCTGCTTCTCCCTCTGCCTCTGCCTGCCACTCTGTCTGCCTGTGCTCGCTCACTCTGACAAAAACAAAAAACACAAAACACTGAATACTTTTTGACTTGTGTTATGCATTTTTTTTGTACACACAGAATATCCTCTGTCAGACCACAAGCTCCTAGAACACCGGGCCTCTGTCTGAGTCTTAAAAGCAAAACAAAAAACAAACAAACACACAAACAAAACCAAAAAAACCACTCCTAAGCCCCCAAAGAGACTAGCTCAGGGCTGAACTCAGAACAGGAGCCAATACATATTTGCCACATGAAAGGACATCTGAATAATCATGGAAAATCTACCTAAAAGCCTAGTGCTTTCATATGGTGAGCCCTCAATGCAGGATGTCACTGTTACCTTCACATGTACCACCCCCACTACTCCTATCCCACCCTCACAACTCCACCACCACAATCATCACTACCCCACTCACGTACCCCGACCTCCATCTCCACCATTGACACTACTGGTGCCACCAGCCTCTCTACCACCATCAGCAACAGCAAACACCTTCACCACCACCGTCTTCACCACCACAACCAGAGCCAACACTGTCCTCCACCACCACCACCATCACCCCATTACTACAAATATCCAAGTTTTATTCCATAAGAAAGGGGTCTGCCTTGAAAAAAACGTCACTAGTGTTCTAGAACATTGCTTTATTACTTGTAATAAAGGATTGCCTGAGACATACAGAAACAACCTCAATGAGCATTTGAATTCAAATAGTCCACATACCCTGAACAACCAGTTCACGTTAGTTTTGTCCACATGCAAAACCTTCATGGAAGATGACCAAAACTAGAATAATGAGACAATAAATTCTCAAGCAAAAGTAAAAGCAATAAACAGGAAACTCAGTTTATTCCCCAGAGAACATCAAGATGATTGAAATCTCCTAAAGAGTTCATGAAACATATCATGAAAATTCAGATATGACCATCATTTTATTGCTACCCTCCTCTTTACAATGTATACTGAAATAAAAGTAGGACATTTACTTGATGTTCCACAGGTGATTGAGAAGCCAATTCTGTTGCATTTAAGTCTAGCACGGACTTAAATTTAGCAGAAGTCAAGATAATATATTCAAGTTCAATACATGGCACTAAAAATTAGAAACAAGTTAAGTGTTCAGTGAGATAAATAAATTCATTCATTGAAAGTAACGTTATGAGATACAAAAAATCAGTGTGAAGCTTGCAGCAATATGTAAAATGTATGACATAACATGATGTGAGAAGCAGGATATCCAATTGACTGATATGATGTAAATCTATGGGCTTATGGAAAAAACCGAAGAATATATTCCACACTACAAATAGCTTTTGCTAAATTATTTGAGATTCTTTGTATGCAAATTTTATATATGACAGTACTTCTATAATTTTTTTAAAAATTAGCAGAATCTTGGGTCCCTGGGTGGCTCAGTTGGTTAAGCAACTGCCTTCAGCTCAGGTCATGATCCTGGAGTCCTGGGATCAAGTTCCAAATCAGGCTCCCAGCTCCATGGGAAGTCTGCTTCTCCCTCTGACCTCCCCTCTCATGTGCTCTCATTCTCTCTCTCTCTCTCTCTCAAATAAATAAATAAATAAAATCTTTAAAAAAAATTAGCAGAATCTTGAGAGTATAACGGGAAAACAGTGGACAGGGTGTAGGAATTGTGAGTACCTATTCTGAATCTTCCTGAAAGAACTTGGGGGCATGAAGTTTCTTCTAAAAATGTGTTTCTTCCACTATTGACAGTTTGACTGGATAGTGCTTTGGGGTGAGGGGAGGGTCCTGTGTATTGTATGATATTTAGCAATATCTGTGGCCTCTGTCAGTTAGATGCCAGTACTACCTCCCAGGTGTGACAATAAAAATCGTCTCCAGAGGGACACCTGGGTGGCTCAGTTGGTTAGGCCGCTGCCTTCGGCTCAGGTCATGATCCTGGTGTCCTGGGATCGAGTCCCACATCGGGCTCCTTGCTTGGCGGGAAGCCTGCTTCTCCCTCTGCCTCTGCCTGCCACTCTGTCTGCCTGTGCTCGCTCTCTTTCTCTCTCTCTCTCTCTCTCTCTGACAAATAAATAAATAAATAAAATATTTTAAAAAATCGTCTCCAGACATTGCTATACGTCTCCCAGGGTGCATAGAGTGAAATCACCCCCAGGTGAATTTGTAAGAGGATCATTAAATATCTTTCCAGCTCTAATGCCCTGTGATTGAGTCAAAGTCAAAAGACATATTGGCTTAAAAAAAAAAGGGGAAAAGTGTTACTTCTCATTTCTCAGTGCAATTCTTTGAAAAGAACATTAGCTGATGTTATCCTATGGCCTGAAACCCCTTAGAGCTATGAATGAACCCCCCAGGCTGAGTCTGGGTTGGTAATTAACATTTCATTTTAAGTTATCCTGTCCTTTAATCTTGAAAGTCCACTCACTATATCTTTAATATTGGTTAACTTAGTATCTTTGATGAAAGTGCTATGCTTGCCACTGGCTCAGCAGTTACAACTTAATTAGAATTAAATCACCCATTTTTTATTATATAATTCCAAAGAACTTTGTGTATTCCACTGGTCGGTAATTAAGAAGAACTGAATTTTCCAAAGAATTTTTATATTGCACATGTTGTGGTCAAAATGCTTGACATTATCTCATATATTTAGATCTTAAAAAGTATTGTAGTTGTTGTTTTATTTTTAAGATGTTGGATGGAGGGAAGCACGACTGTTCTGTGGTTTTAGATGAGTAAAAAAAATTATAATGCAGTTCACCTGGAATCCTTTGAAAACAGGAATTCCCACTTTTGTTCTGTGGTACTGGTGACTCAATTACTTTCAGCTCCCTTGAGAACGCAGAGCTAATCTGGCATGCCAAAGTGGCGGGATGAGCAGTGGTTCTTAAAACACAACCTGTATTGGGCGCCTGGCTGGCTCAGTGGGTTAAGCCTCTGCCTTCAGCTCAGGTCATGATCTCAGGGTCATGATCTCAGGGTCATGGGATCGAGCCCTGCATCGGGCTCTCTGCTCAGCGGGAAGCCTGCTTCTGCCCCCACTCTGCCTGCCTCTCTGCCCACTTGTGATCTCTGTCTGTCAAATAAATAAATAAAATCTTAAAAAAAAAACAACCCACAACCTGTATTAGAGCTACTTGTTAAAACTCAGATTGCTGAGCCCCAGCCCCAGAGTTTCTGATTTGGTAGGTCTGGGAAAAGTGCTGAGAAGATGCACTTCTAATGACTTCCCAGGTGCTGCTGGTGCTGTTGCTGCAGGGACCACACTTAAAGTTTCTAGCCTTTTCCTTGCCACTCACACCCCTAAATATGAAGCAGTAATTCTGAGGCGGGCTTAGCAATCTGAGCTTATGAAGGACTTCCAGGTGATTCTGATACAGACTGTCCTTCAGCTGCTATAAGGATTGGAGAGGGCCATGGAATTGAAGACGAACTTGGACATCAGAGCAGGTAGTAAGAAGCAGAGGGAGAGGCATAGGGAAGAGTGATAGTGATTGTGCATCTCATGGAAAACACACAACTCATTTCCAGCCCACAGGACTCTGGAAACTATACATTTCTTAAATGGTTCAGATACCTGACTTTCTCCCAAGACTCTCAGTTCAAGGGCAGAAAGATCAACCCTCAGCCATGAGAATCACATTACAAATGAGTAACAAGCACACATGTGGGTACTTATGCCAGTTATCAAGATTTTATTTGTGCAATACATCTGGAACTAATCAAAGTTCATCTCTTAGCAACTGAATAAAATATCTGAACCACAATGTCCTCTCCATGAGGATGGCACATAATATAGAAAGTTCTCAGTAGGTTTTGGCAACTGGCTAAAGATGATAAATGGAAGGACAGAAGGAATAGCACTAAATCCCTAGACAACACTTTTTAAAAAAAGACTTATTTATTTGACAGAGAGAGACGCAGAGAGAGAGAGGGAACACAAGCAGTGGGAGAGGGAGAAGCAGAATCCCCGCTGAGCAGGGAGCCCGACACGGTGCTTGATCCCAGGACCCTGAGATCATAAACTGAGCTGAAGACAGACACTTAACTACTGAGCCACCCAGGCGTCCCGGCCTAGACAACATTCATGATCTGAAATTCAGATTTATTTTAGAGGATAAAAAATATCTATTATCTTAGGTGTGAGACTCACACTGTTTGCAGGCTACCACGACATGACACAACCCTCCACGGAACTCCCAGCACACTTCAACCCACTACAGGATAAATGAAGTGGGGCGGGGCAACTAATAATCTACATTTTTTCCTAGTGGAGCCATGTACAATGATTTCTTTGACCAAAATGAACCTTCCTTTTGCTACACGTATCTTGATCCCCAACATCTGGTAAATCAAATGAAAAAAGTCTATTATTACTGAATAGGGGTTGCAAGAAATGGCAACAAAGATGAATTCCTTTTCTTTCTTTTCTTCTTAAATATCCAGTCATATCTGCCTTTTCCTGAAAAGATTCACATTTCTGAGTTATTCGACTTTAGAGTGCTTACCTTTACCAAAATGATCACAATTGATAATTTGGTATTCTAACCTTGTCAAACCACATTTTTTTTCTTTTTTAAACCAAACCATTATAAATTCCTGTACCATATCATTGAAATGAACACCCCAAATTAATTGTATCTATTTTTTAAAAATTTTTATTAAAGATCTTATTTATTTATTTGAGCCAGAGAGAGAGAGAGAGAGAGAGAGAGCAAGCACTAGCAGGGGGAGGAACTGAGCGAGAGGGAGAACCAGACTCCTGCTGAGCAGAGAGTCAGACATGGGACTGGATTCCAGGACCCTGAGATCATGACCTGAGGCAAAGGCAGACACATAACTGACTGAGCCACCCAGGTGCCCTTAATTGTATCTATTGAAAAGAAGAAATATCTTACTCTCTTCTTTAAGCTATGTCTGTATGATAATAAAAATTGCTTAACTAAAATATACACACAGTTGAATGCCTTGATGCCATGGTACTACAGACATTTTGTTTTACTGCATTACATCATTTTTTAAGCCTTATTTTTCAACTAATGGTTGACTTTTTTATTATTAATTCTAGCTTGGAAAAGGAAATTCAGTTGTCTTAAAGATAAAATGAAAATATTTATATTTCATAAATAGGAGGACAGGGTGGGGATGTGAGTGTTGAACCCAAGGAAAAGGAAAGGTATTTATTCAAGGAAGTTACTGAGAATGAATGTGATTCATTTTCAGGAATAACTGGTATAAAATTGGCCCCTTTTCCTTTTAAACTTGCATTATCTAACAACATATGTGCTACTTCTGACATAATGCATTCAATGCTGGTATTCTGGTCAAATGAGCATTTTGGAAGCCTTTACATGCATAGCTGGAAATGGTTGAAGTCTGTTTAGAATGTCCCGCCTTTCAATGAAAACACAGACAAAAAGCCTACGTATCTGATTTGTTTTAAAGTATTAAATCCTGCCAGAAGGTATTCTTGCTTTGCCACCCAAATGTATAGAGCAGACAGAGGGACAGTCTGTGCTCTATCATTTCCAAATACCTCAAAAATACCATACCTTCTCATGCAATCACAGAGTCTGAGGCACTGGCCCAGCCAGCTTTTAATCCTTGCTGCTTTGCTCTGATATTCTCTGTATTGTTTCCTTCTACATCACACTAACCTTTTAGAGAAATCTTAAGCCTGGTGAGAACATCACGGACTTTTCTTAGAGCTTATATCAGTGGTCTTCACAGTGGTGCCCGTTACCTTGTAAACCTTCATTTTCAACCATAGCAGCAGCTGTAGCTACCATCTTGAACTTGAAAAAAAATCACCTTAGAGAACAGCCTTCATTTACTGGGTTCTTTGCTAGTATTAAAAGACAAGGACCTAGCTATTTAAAAATTCCATCATAACTTTTTGTTTCCTTACCAGAAGTTAAACTTGCAATTTCTTCAGAATCGTGACCTTTCTCGTGTGTGATCTTTAATTCTCCTGGCATAAGCATATGACTTGGTATGTAAACCAAAGAGTCACTTCCAATGTCGTCCAACACAAAGGAAGAGTCTTTTGCAGCACTTAATTCCTGGCCAATGAAGCTGTTCTCTCCTGAAGAAATATCATGTGGCTCCGGAGTAAATCTAGCAGATAAAAACAGAAGTTTTATGGTTTGTCTCCCTCCCAATCTTAATCTCACAAAACAAACTGAGGGTTGCTGGGGGGAGGGGGTCGGGAAAGGGGGGTGGGGTAATGGACATTGGGGAGGGTATGTGCTATGGTTAGTGCTGTGAAATGTGTAAACCTGGCGATTCACAGACATGTACCCCTGGGGATAAAAATTTGTTTATAAAAAATAAAAATTAAAAAAAACAAACAAACAGAAGTTTTAGATGAATTTTGGTTGCCTTGGGGAATGCAAATAAAATATCTCAACAATTTGATAAAGTTACTTAGTCATTTCTTAGAAGAAAACAAGTGGTAAACATTTAAATTCATTTCAATAAAATTATTCATTAAGATTTGTTATTATTCAAAAGAATAAACTGATAAATAAACTATTCTTACTTGTCTTTCCTTTCCCCCATCTGCTTGTAGCCTAATAACTATTACTTTGGAATAATGAGTCTAATTTGCCATAGTTTTAGATAAATGACAAGAAAGTCGATCACAGGTTATTTGGAACAACCATACAATTTCTCAGATTGATGTCACTCTCCACAGAAAATAGAGAAAATAGAAATCGAGACCTGTTCTGAGAAGAATAAGACTATACAAAACTTATCTCATTGATATCAGATCTCTTAAAATGGTGCCTACATTTATATTCTTGGAGTTTATGAATTCTCTGATAATTTGAGAATGTGTTTTTATTTAGATGATGATAGAAAACATATTCAATATTGAGTTGATTCTTATTTTTATTCTATTTATGCACCTTGACGTAATTTCAGCGTCCACGTTCACATTTGTATTTGATACTAGTGTTTGGTACCCGGCAGTATTACTTTGACTATTGGGAGTTAATGAGCAAAGATAAAAAGGTCAGACATAACACATGAATAACACACTCACACAAGTTAAAGCCAAATGATATGATGACCCACAATATGAATGACACTTCTGCAACAGTACAGGTGAAGACAGTGGTGAGGAATTAAGGTTTCATGCAACAGAGTAGGTAAGCTAAAAGCAGGTGTACTTCTGCAACATGCATCATATTTTACATTTTTTTAACCAATATATACTGCATTTTTCCAGTTTTCAGGAATTCTATTTGGCAAAGCAGAATCATCCATTATATTAAATTAACATTTAAAATTTTTGTCTTACTGATTTTGCTTGGATTTGACACACATTTATTTTAGTCTGATAGTTGCACAAGAACTACAAGCATAGTATTCACAGCTAGATTTATGTTTGTACATGTCTGAATAACATTATAATATTTTGTCTGCAGTTCCATAAGAATTTAAATGAATTTATGACTTTAAATGAATTTATGACTTATTCAATGCTGAGAAATATTGCTTCACATAACATCAGTGCCATGTTGTTCTTCAGGTGTTGGCTGCTGGACACTTCCTTGCTAAACTACCAAGTGAATGAAATCTGAAATTACAGGAATATATACTTGCATGAATTCTGAGCACACTTCATCTTGCCATTGTGCTTCTGGATGTGTGTAAGAGACCTTATCTGTTCTGAGAAGCTCTTTGCTTAATTGCAATCTAAGAGGAAGAAGTAATTATGGGCTTAAATCCAGGCTTTCTCAAGGCTGCTGTTGGGGATCCAAGCTTGGGGAAATACAGAGAAGCAGAGAGAAACCAAATGGGCCACTCGGTCTGTTTGAAGTTCAAGATTTATTCATATTAATTATTTATATTGTTACTTAGGATACAATTTTAAGAAAAAAAAAACTTATATGTGCAGTTACATGGTGGGGTCTTTCATGCCATCTTTTGGGGGGATGAAACAATGAATTGCATGTAACTCCAGACTTCAGTGAGACAAGGCTTTGAGATAAACTGTAATAACTGCCTCCCCGGAAGTATAAGAAGGTACAAGAAAATAAGGATTTTGTAAGTAAAAATGGGCTTCAAAGGGGATGGATGGGTAAGCTTTCACTGGAAGGAACAGGGTTCCAAGTGGTGTGACCCAAGACCCAGGAAGAAGCAGCCACCATTCACACAAAGCAGACAAGAGTCCAGTATGGCTAGAACTCAGGGCTGATGCCTGGGAGAGATGGGAAGGGAGGTTGCAGTGCCTCAGGCTATATTGTGGGTTCTATTCTGGAGCAGATTTCAGTGTGGGACTTTCTCAGGAAACCATGAACAGAAAGGCAAAACTGTCATACAGCTCATGAGGATGTTACAGAAACAGCAATCCAGAAAGCATCCTTGCTGTGTGGCTTCGGCTATAGAAAATGGAAAACATGGGAAGCCTTTACTTCAGAGACCTTATTAGCTTCCTCAAACTAATAACCTGCCATCAACAGTTATACACCCATCAGTCAATTAACAGTCGCTTGTAAGTGGAAGAGATTTCTAACTCACAGGAGATCACTATTTTGATAAGCTTCTTCTCCTGAGACGAGTCTGCAGGCATTTTCAAGCTCTGATGGGGGGTACTCATTGAATCCTCCTATGGAGAGAGCAGAGTTAGAATTGGGTTTTTAAATCAGAAACTATGTTTGCTAAAGAAAAAGAATCCCAAAAGGTATCTTCTTGAAGCAATCAACGTCACTAAAATATTTCAGCCAAACTTGGCTGGGATGGAAACAGAAAATAGTAGCAGCTAGAAACAGCATTCAAAAACTCGATTTTAGAGGGTTTTGCAGCCAAAGAATTACTAGGCCCATGGAAAACAAACCTCCTCAAATTGTTCATTTAAAGGTTAATTGTGATGCAGAAACACATGATTTCCACATGCTCAGGCTAATAGGATCTAAGGGAAATTTTATTCTGAATCCATCAAGCTTTTCACTCGGATTTATGCTAATGGATCAAACCTAGAAAGGGTAGCATTTTATTACATGCTGCTATTTCTGTGCTGCTGTACACATTAACACCAACTTCCTAGGAGGAAAATAATCAAAGAAAAGGTTTTAGTTTACTGACCTAAATAATATGCCCTCTTATTCCCTTCCCACTGTCATTCTGTATTAAAAAGTATACCCTTATTTTTCCTCATTCAAGAGAATAGTTTTTAGTTAAAGAAGGCTTTTGGCCACAGAATGATCCACAATTCCATGAAAATAGCTCAGAGAATGTTTATGGTTTTATAACAGTTGTACTACTCTAGTTCCAAGATGAGCATTTTTTTCCCCATTTCTCGGAAATGAGACTAAGTCTTCTAATCAGTGGCATCTGCCAGCTGTCATTAGTGAGGCAGGAACTGTCATACGGGGGCTGTCGCCTGTGCACGAGGGAACAGTAAACATGCCGGCACCAAAAATTGTAGAATAAGGGTCAGTAGTTTAGGAACATTTCCAGGAAGTATTAGTGAACCAAGTTGTTATGGGCAGGCACTGACCTGGATGTATTTACCAACATTGTCCAGGTGGCAATCAAAAGCTAGCTCTAATCACTGCAAAGCTTAACTTGAGAGCCCAGCAAGAACATCTCTGAATTGTTTTATAGTCTTTCAAATGTGCTGTGTCGCCATCAATCCTGATGACATAAAGGGCAATACTGCATTGCACAGGAGAGATCTCAGTGAGTTGGAGTCAAGAAACAGCTCCCAGGAGTCCAGTTTTGAATGTGAAGAAGTGTTAGGAATGCCCCCACCAGTCAATTCCACACATATCCCCTGTTCACGCATGCACAAGAGAGACATCTGCCTGTCTGTCTAAGAGGACTCTTTCAATTACTCTAAAATACAAAACTCTAATAGGGAAGCTGGTATCAACATTTAATTGGAGGCACTTTTTCTTTCTTTTTACGTAATATAATGGTATATCTTACAATTGATTAAATTAAAGGTGGAGCTTTCTCTGCAATGGAGAGTGAAAGCTCGAGATATTGTCATGATGGTGCTGTTGGAGATTCCTTAAATACCAGGGCAACTTTGGAATTTAAAGGGTGGTGGGATTGGTTCCAACAGAACCTACGTCTAAACCTGGTAGAATCCCAGAAAGAATGGGTTCAGCCCTGATTCTGTAGGATGCCCTAGAGGCAGGGTTTCTCAGTTTCAGTGCTCTTGACAATTTGGGCTGTAGATTTTTTTTGTTTGTTTGTTTGTTTAGCAACATCGTTGGTCTCTACATACAAGATACTAGTATCCTCTCCCTTGGTTGTGACCCCCCCCCCAAAAAAAATCTCCAGACATTTCCAAAATTTGGGGGGACAAAATCATCCCCAGTTAAGAACCACTGCTCTAGAGATTTTCTCAAATCATTTGTGGGGAAGGTATTTTTATTCCTAATCCTTTGGAGACTGACACTTGTGGCTTCTATCTTGTTACATGAGAGCGAGTACACTGTTCATGCACTTGTATGCTGTGGTAGTGTCAAATTGCCTTAAAAGTTTGCAGATGCTTATTCTCAATGTCTGTATTTCTCTCTTGCAGATCAATTTGGGGATATTACCCAACCAGTGGGTGACATTTTGTAGTGCATTGGCCTCAAGCCTTCTTACTCAGTGTCATTATTGGACCAGAAGCATTGACATCACTGGGGAAACTATTAGAAATGCAGACCCTCCACCCTGTACATACTGAACCAGGACAAGATTCCTATGTGATCTGTATGCTTATGCTCTTTGGGAACAGCACAGGACTGTGCCATCTTTAAACCTTCATAAAGGTCTCCAGGGTGTGCCACAGTTGAAAAAATAGGGCAGTAGGGCAAACTTTTATGTAAACGCTCATCGAAGGACTGCTAAAACTTTTTTTTTTTAATTTCTTTTCAGCGTAACAGAATTCATAGTTTTTGCACTGCTAAAACTTCTTTAGATCGAACAGGTGTGGCTCCTGAGACCTCCAGTCACTCTGTATTAGGAGTGCTGAGATTTTGTGTAGTAGACATTCTATCATGAAAGAGGTCTCACCACATTATGGCCAAGGTAAAAACAAAGTAGAAGCAGGATGGGTCCCACCCCGTCCCCGTCTCACCATCTAATTTGTATATTTGGCTTAGCTATAGATTCAAAGATGTGTTAGGCTATGAATAATACTAACAAACACTAAATTTAACAAAACAAAGAAGAAAAACAAAATAATGACTTACGTCTGATTGAATAAACAAATGGCTTTAGGAACTTCGTAATATAATCCAGATCTGGTTTATGAATTCTCCCAAGCTGTATCAGATGGCGATCAAGTGGGTAGCTGGCTAACTCTTCCATGTCCTCCTTATATGCAGAGCCCAGAGAAATCACAAATATGACATAGCCTTGGCACTTGGCCCTCAGAGCCACCTTCTTTAAGAATTCCTTTCTCTCACGATATTCTCCAGCTGAGATAACAAAAATGACCTTGTGTTTTCTCAAGTTTGGTGTTTGTGGGAAGAGGTTCTCCAAGGCCCACAGTAGGGTATGGCCAATGGAAGCTTCTCCTTTTAGCTGCTGGAGGGAAGACTGGATGTGCCTCTTCATTAGGACTCCACTGTTATAAGTTGTAAATCCAAACTCTGTTTTTACCACAGCCTTCTTTCTCCTAGAATTATCCCAAGGAGAATAGCTCAATAGGGCAATCCTATCACCAAAGTCTGAGATTCTAGGGTCTGATGCAATGTTGAAGTTGTCGATCACAGAGCTCACCAAGGTTTTCACAGCATTAAACTCGTCATTTGCTATAGTCCGAGGATTGTCTAAGAGGAAGGCTACATCCATGTATGAATCTTCAGGTAAAAAAATCTCTTTGATACAAACATTTGGAAAACATTTATCTGAAAACACAGAGAGACTCATGATTGGTTCAATGTCTGCACAAGAAGACACTGTTGTTTGAGATCTTTTTCAAGTGATTCAGTGACTGATTACCAAGTATTAATAATCTGATCAGTACCTCTTTAATCTCACATTATTTAAGTTAATGAAGAATTTTCAATGTCCCAATATTTCTGTGGCCACCAGAAGGCAATTTGGGAAGGTTTTTTTGAAAGCAGATGTAGGTAGCATGTATGCTTGAAGTCTGCAAGTCATGCCTAACTCATTTAGAAAATATTTTCAATATTTTAGAGGTTTTTGATACACACACTACCAAACTGTCCCCAAAGAAAAAACCACAAGAATTGGGATAGTATTCTAAACAAATTTTCACATTCTGGATGCTCTAAATATTACAGAGATTGAAACCCTGATGTATGGTATTGGAAGACTGGGAAACTGAAAATAGAATCTATATTCAAAGCCAGAAATATCTGACAAACTCAGACTTAATAACTTACCCAGAAGGCATTTGTTTCTGCACAATAAATTCTCAAGGGTCTTACCATAGCAAAGTGTACAGTGTCGAAATTTTTCTAATGACTCATTTGGAGGAACTGGGATCACCTGAAATGTTCCAGTGTCATCAAACTGTAATGAAAAACAAGTATATGCTTATTTAATCATTCTCTTTAACCATTATCAGGAAGCCATTGTGTGCTTACTTTAAGGATTAGTTTGAAAAACCCCTAACTAATTACCATTATCTTGCATTATAGCCTTTTCTATTCAGTACATCTCTTTCTTTCTCTCTCTCTCTCCTCTCTCTCTCTCTTTCACACACATACACACATACCCACACACCATCCCCCTTTTATTCTAAACAACACAAAGAAGTATGTAAGGGAGGTATCAGCATCTTTATTTTATGGTGAAAAAAAAATCACATGATAACCATCAGATTTATCCACCAGGACAAGAATTAAAATTTCACACTTATTTCCAATTCTGAAATTCATCACTGAATTTTACATGCTGCTGCTTCTTCCTCTTCTTCTTCTTTTTTTTTTTTTTTGGTTATTTTTTTAAGTACCCCATGTGGGGCTCAAACTCACACCCCCAGGATCAAGAGTCTCATTTTCTACTGACTAAGCCAGCGAGGTGCCCCTATATACTTCTGATTATTTACCAGCCGATTATGTACCACACATCAGCTTCTGAAGTTGGATCCTGCAGAAATCTTATCTAAATACAAGTTTCCTTTGGCCTCTTTAAGCAGTGATCCCAACTATTTCCATCCCAATAACATTATTTAGAAGAAAGTACATCTTTCAGATGTCAAGTGGACTTCCTCAATCACAAATTCTCGTTTAAAAGTTTATTTCCAAAGATAGTAGACAAAAAACATTGTCTATTCAAAATTCTTGGTAGTACATGGCCTGATTTCATCTGTTTATTTCTTTTCTTGCTTTAATATTTACTGAAATGGGCAACATATGGCATTCATTCATTCTCTAATTCACTCATTCATTCGGTGAGTCAATAGCTATCTATTGGACATTTACTCTGTTTGAGGCACCAGGAAGGCAGATACTTTTGTTACAGTGAAAGAAACCCATCATTCCAGGTGGTGATGAGGTGTCTTTCAATCACAAGAATACTCATGTCTTTCCCCCTTTCTCCTTGGGAAAGTAAAGGGTTAGAAAAGACACACCCCGTTTTACTGCAAAGTGTTGAGTGAGCTTTTGAAAATACTTATAATTATTCCAGTCTTATAATCAGAAAGTATTTACCACATTCCTTACTATTTCTTTTGTGAACTTTGGGTGCTTTGGGTATTATTTTGCATTTGACCTTGCTTGTCCCCCATGGAAAGACTAAAGGCTGCCTTGGTAAATCAAGGAAGTTTATTCATAGGAATAAACCATATGATCTTCATTCATTCATTCGTTCATTCATTCATTCATTCATTCATCCAACAAATCCTTACTGAATGTCGATAATGTCATAGGTGGTATTCTAGGAACTGGGGACACGGAAACGAACAAAGCAGATAAAATCTCTACCTTAACAGTATAGTGCAGCAGGGATATATACCATAAAATAACAAATAAGTAAATAATCTAGTATGCTGGGAGATAATAATTTTTAATAGAGAAAACTTTGACTTCCTACAATCCTTTCTGTCAGTTTCTATTGTGACTCTCCCTGTGGCTCCTATTCCCAAAAACATGGATGTGTCATGAACAGATCAATTCTCTTTGTGTTAAAGAGGGCTTCTTTTTCTTTTTAAAGTAGAAATATAGGTATTTGTGTATATATCTAGACTTTCATAACCTCTTGGATGACACCATGGCTTCACCCAGCTCCAGGAGCATGTAGTTCATGGATAATCTGAATATATTTAAAAACAGTAGAACAGTAGATGGAGAAATTCTTCAGTTTGGGGGGAAGAGGCAGAAACATAGATTCTCATAAGAATCTGTTGATCCAAACCTCTCTTGGGTTCATATATTCATTTTCATTAAATGTTTTACACATTAGGGTTCAGAGAGCCCCTAAACTTCATCTGTTATAAATTAAGATCAGCTAGTTAATGAGATACAGCAAGCAGATGACAGATGTGAGAAACACCTGATCTGCAGGGGGCTGGTAGAGCCCCAAATTCGTGGCCCCTTCTGTCAGACACGCCTTAGTTGGAATTCTGATTTAACCATTTGTTAGCTGCACAAAATTAGAGAAGTCCCTCAAACTCTCTGGACCTCAGTTTCTTCATTTTTTTCAAGATTTTATTTATTTATTTGATAGAGCAAGATCACAAGTAGGCAGAGAGGCAGGCAGAGAGAGAGAGGAGGAAGCAGGCTCCCTGCCAAGCAGAGAGCCCGATGCAGGACTCGACCCCAGGATCCTGAGATCATGACCTGAGCTGAAGGCAGAGGCTTAACCCACTGAGCCACCCAGGCACCCAGTTTCTTCATTTTTAAATGGAGATTACAACAACATTCACTTCAGAGGGCTGTGAGCATGTAGGTAAAGTTCTAGGGACAGTGCCTGGTGCACAGGGGGAACTGAGCAAGTGTGGCTGCTGCCATTTCTGACTACTGTTGTTACCAGACACCGGATTTCATGGACCCTGGCAACAATACAGCTGGGGAAATTGCAGAAAAAGAGAGACCCTCTATCCCACCTACTATCCTACTCCCCGCTATCCCCATCTTGCCACGTGATACAGGCAGAAGTTGCCAAGGGAAGTTCCTACCTCAAAAGCCTCAAGGAAAATCCTTTCATTAAAAGCAAAGACCGCTGGGCTGATATCTAGGGCACTGAACTCCATGGTGGCCGTGATGATGGACGACCGACTGGCCGCTTGCCCATCGCTGAAAAACACAGCGACCTTCCTCACGTTGGCTCCTGCATGTGTCCGCTTGAAAACGTTCCGGGCCACAAACCTCATTGCATTACCAATGTCTCGGGCTTCTGTGGGGGTTCGATATTTCATCTGGGAAATAAGCTGGAGGAGCTGCTTCTTGTTACGGTAGTCCGACCCACGGATGAGGTAGCTGGTGCCTGAGTCATAGGAAACTACAACAACTCTGGCTCCCACGGGGCAGTTACTTTCCCTGATGTTAAGGTCATTGACAATGGATGTGATGATTTCCTTCATTTCATCAAATCTCTGTTCGGAGATGTCGTAGGACTGGTCCAGGGCAAATACCAGCTCTGTTGGGTACACTGGACACTTTTCTGCAAACATGAAAAGCAGAAGTATGAAGTCATTTCACTGATCAGAGGCCCTTCCGGTGCCTTTCCCTCCAGGGCTGAGGCTGGTTCACACCACGGGCTAGGGAGATGAAGGGTTGCCTCCAGCTCCAGAACTAGAGGGATGCACAAGGAACTCGTTGTTCCTGTGAAGGTGCTACATGAGTCTAGAGTGTTCATATGTGGTGGTATGAATGCTCAGACTTCACAGCCTGCAATCAGCCTGCTATTTATAAAGAAATTGATGGGAGTCTCTGGGCTGATAGAGTTTTGAATCCTGATCATGGTGGTGGTTACATGAATCTATGCATATGTTGAAAGAGAACTTACACACAAAAATAAGCTTTACTGTAAGTAAAATTTTTAAAACATGAATAAAAGGAAACGATAGCTTTGAGGGTTTTGAAAGTTTACTGTCTTCAAAAATCTTCAGACATGATCTACTAATGACTATAGTCAGTTGGAAGATTTTCACCCACTTAGGCAATAAATATTCACTCAGTAACATGCTGGTTGACAGGCCAGGTAACATACACTGAGATACATGCAAAGATGACCGAAAATCAAGCCTGCCCTCAAGGACTCTATCCTGGAGAGGATTGCCCTACGGAAAGGTACAGAGTGACTATTATGCTTCATGAGCATTTGGAGGACAAAGAGGCTATTTCCCAAGAGAGGGGTCCTCAGGGACCTCATGGAAGTCAGCTTTTAAGTGAAAGCAAGGGTGGCTGGACCCCAGCAGGCTTGCAATGAGCTTTTATAAAAATGGGGCTGTCTGCAATTTCCAACTCAATGCTAATAATCTTCTCATACGGAATCTGCCCTATGTATCAAACCTAACTGTTCAAAGTGCTGTTAAAGTCTCAACATAGGAAGAGAAAAAGGAGTTATTTAAAAAACCAACACCCTCATCTACATAGGCTGCTCTACTATCCTCAATCTGGTTAAGTCCCCAAGCACATTAGACTCTAAATAACTCACACGCCAACCCACTGCTCTCAGCAATAGGATAGGAGAGAAAAAGTTGATCTAGAGATGTCTTGAGTCAAGGAATTTTCAGTGAAGAAAAAAATATCAAAGCCAATAATGAACAATAAAATATGAAAAATTAAGTATTCTTCCCTTCTTAGCCCTAATACTAAAAATTATTAAAGAAGTGGTAGGCAAGCATCTTCAAGACTGACCACAGATTCTCCCAGAAAGCAGATTCTCCCAGAAAGCAGAATCAGTTTCTGTTTATTTTTATTTTCTTCTTTTCCTAGGGCCCAGCAGGGTATCTGATAAGTTTAATTCAAATCCATGAAATTTTATTGGGTACTTACATGTGTAAGTTTTTTGGTTTGTTTGTTTGTTTTTCAGAATTAAAGCTCATGATGCCAAATTTTGGGATAAGCTCAAACTTTTGGAATAAGTCCCTATGGGTCTACTTCAGCAGGCTTCTGGAAGTCCAGGAGCTCTTCACCTTGACATAACTGCTTCAGCAACAATGGAGTCCAAGGGATCTACGGTGCCCTGGGACACCCACTGTGGTCATTCAGAGCCCCGTCCCTGAGTTCCCCAGTAACTCGGCCTCCTCCATGAAGAAACTGAACTGTGAACTGAGACAAGACCTAGAAAGCACAATAGTGTGAAGGGGATCGGGGCTAGGTATCACCATCTTTTTTTTTTTTTAAGATTTTATTTATTTATTTGTCAGAGAGAGAGAGCGAGCACAGGCAGACAGAGTGGCAGGCAGAGGCAGAGGGAGAAGCAGGCTCCCCGCCGAGCAAGGAGCCCAATGTGGGACTCGATCCCAGGACGCTGGGATCATGACCTGAGCCGAAGGCAGCCGCTTAACCAACTGAGCCACCCAGGCGTCCCTGGGTGTCACCATCTTAACAATCAGGTAGAAACATGACATTGCAACTATAGCCATAATCACAAGATAGAAGTGTCTGCATAGAAGGAAGACTTTTTCCCCTGGGGTGGAGAGTTTCTTTTAAATGGGTCTTGTCAGAATGCAGTTAATTACTTCAACAAGAAGCACAGTACAGTAAGAATACTCACCTTTCCAGCAAGCTATAAAAACAGAGAGAGAGAAGAATTGGTTATATTTTTGGCACAGACTAAAAATAATCCCCTAGAACAAAATTTCAGCAAACCTTAATATTTTGTTTGACTCTACTTACAGATGAGACTAATTCCTAAATTATAGGAAGCCAAGGTTGGAGGCCTGAGGAACATGCACACAGAATTTCACTGATGGGGAACCTTCCTGACCTTTTCTCCTTGTGAACCATGGCCAGCAGTTTTCAGCACAATCTCAGTTGAAATCTGAAACACTGATCGCTTGTCTTAGAAGCAGAATAGATGAGCCTCTGATTAAAAGGCAAGATAGCTCAAATTCAATTTGTTTTGTCTCTCTTCCTATAGCCTTGAGCATCATTCAGCAAGGCAAGGCTAAAATATGAGGGCTTATTTTCTTCCCAGATGAACCCCTTGGGAACCTCTCTTTCTCTGCAGAAATGTGGGGATTTCCCAATAATCTTGGTCTTTGTTTAAAAATACAGCTGCTGCGTTTGAGTGCTCTCTGTATCTAGGGAGAGTTGGGAAAGCCTCTAAGGGTTTCTCCTGAGCAAAACAGCATTGGTTTTTCTAAGTGATTTACTCTATGAGTTGGGGACCAATCCGAGGGAGATGTTGGTTAATCTTTAGACAGCACTGACCTGACAATTTCTTTGCTAATGTTTCTCAATTCTTAAAAAGCAAATGAGTCCCTTTGATATAATAAGATTTTATCAGCACTGGGAACAAGCTAGCTTCCACCCTGCTGTCCCACAGCTCATGCTCTCTCATGCCACCCCTGTTAACATCTTTGAACTGTCTTAATCCTGTGGCTGCTGAGGTGCTAACCGCCAACAGATGGGACTCAGAACCCACAGCCTCCTCTGCATCTCAAGGCCTGCCATGGATCCTTTTTGCTCTGAGAACCTCCATTTGTTCACCGGCATCTTGCTGTGAGGCTAGAAACACGGGCTCTGGAGTCGGACACACCTGTCCAGGTTTGAGTGTGACAAAGCTGCTTGACTTCGGGGAAACCACTTGATCTCTTTTCACGTGTTTATTTTTCCTAAAACTCTTCTTTACTTATGCCCCTAATTCTAATCATCTGGGCCCTCCTATTTTATTTGCAACTGGTGGACGGGCTGCTAAGGTGGGCCAATCAGGGCTTTGATCGTGCACCTGACTACCTCCTTGGGTTATTGTTCACGTGTTGATGGTCTTTTGGGCTGACATTAGGAGACTAACTGTCTCAACGTGTGATAGTGGCCGATGTTTTATGGTTAATTGTTTTGTTTCAGGATGTCTTGCAAAGGTCATTTCTTCAGAGCCCGCTAGACAGGATGCTACTGTGGTCCTGTCTAAGCTATAAAATAAGATGCTGGGGTGGTTTTGTCTCAGTTGTGCCAGCTCCCCATTTTCTTATTGGGGACCCTGGACCTGACTACCTAACTGTCTAATTAACTCCTAACACAACCACCAGCATTCCTCATTCCCCCTAGCCCACTATTTTGGGTGGGGTCCCAGTCGCCATCTCAGGATCTGGGCGTGTTGCAGGACTGGGGTACTACAGGACTGAAGAACAAATGTGGTAGACCAGGAGGCCCTGCGGGAGTCCAACCCCTCAGGCCTTCTGTGA
The DNA here is from genome assembly GCA_004024625.1 of Mellivora capensis. Taxonomy (NCBI): domain Eukaryota; kingdom Metazoa; phylum Chordata; class Mammalia; order Carnivora; family Mustelidae; genus Mellivora; species Mellivora capensis. The sequence continues at coordinate 50,547 of PISX010002964.1, read as the reverse complement.
TGTCACCTATAAATGCACCTCTGAATTAGGTCTAAAGACCTGTCACCCAAATGCCATCTCGGTTCTGCATTCTGGAGGTCCCAGCTCCCCGGTCAGCACTGTTTGGTTACAGAACCCACACTCCCTTGACCCCCTAATTTCCTGGCTAACTTCTTTCATTCAGTGTTGGAAAACTGTCTTGAAATCCCTAACCCTCCACAGCCCACTATTTACCTCCTACACTGCTTCCTTCTCCTTTGTTCTTCCTTGGGAAGGTATCTGTTGATTTCCTGAGAAGAACTCCCCTGCCCTACAATGGCTCTCCCTCTGTCCTCCTCCTGGAGCCCCAGGCCCTGGTTCTCACTTCCTCTGGGTACTGGAGAGCCTTTCTACGTCTCAAGCAACATCTTCCACCAGGGTCCCCTTCATTTGAATCTTCTCTCCCTTGGCCTTTTCCTGCTTCTTTTCAAACTACGACATTTGCGGAACTTCCCCATCTCTGCAATGCCATTTGCTGTCCTTTGGCCCCACTCTTTCTGCTGAGATGTCTTCCTGGATTCATCCTTTGGGTTTCTGTTTCTTTCTCTGTACTTTCACATCCTTAGCACCTCACCCATCCCTGTGGCCTCAAGGACCACAAGTGTTGTGAATGACTTCAACACCACAGTCTCCTTACTTGATCCGTACCTTTATGACAGTCTGTTTATTTAGCTGCCTGGAGATCACTTAATTTAGGGCTCACACAATGTCCCCCTACCTCTAAAATGTTTAAAGTCATCCTATTTTCCCACTAAGCAAGTTTCCCTTCACAGTTCCTCCTGCCTTCTCATCCACAGTGATACTAAGCCTCTCCCGCTCTGGCCTTGTACTTATTTCAAACTTGTTTTTCTTTTTATTCTTTCCTCGTCCCATACTTGCAATGACTACATCTTTATCCAGTTCCTGCAGTAAAGTCTCTCCAATTCTCCCATCTTATATTCTTCTGACAGTGATCATATAAGCATCATTGTAAGTCAACATGGAAGCAAGAAAAAAGATCACTTAAAATTCTATCACTCTAACAAAGTAAGTGGTTACATTTTTCTACTTTTGCTTTGACAACTTGTTTCTGTGTAAATATTTACCTATATGTAAAAATAATGAGGATCCAATTTAATTTTCTGCTTTTTAATGACAATATTATTCATATTCTGATAGAGTCTTTAAAAAAAACCAGTATCTGCTTAGTATTTGATCAGAAGATGATGTACCATAACCCAATTATTTTCTAAGTGCAAATAGTCTAAAGGTATATTCATTTTGCTCTAATGAATAATATTTTGACAAGCATATTTGCCTATAATTTTTTTCTTTTATTTCCTTAGGATAAATTGTTAGAAATGAGATCACTGGGCTTTTTCTACCTCATTTCCCCTTCTTCCTAACCAAAGACAATATATTTATTGACTCCTGCTTTATTCCTCTGCTCAAAATATTCTCTTGCCACTCCTCCATTACTTCCCCATAACTGGATTCAAGCACCCCATCCAAGGAGACTTCACTACTAAGTAACTAACTGACTAAACACAAATCTTCATGTTCATCCCTTGACCACCAGGCCCTTGCGGATCTTTGTACAACATCATGTGAGCTAATTCACATACCATTTGAGTTGGATTTGTTTCCCATAAGCACATTTTCTCTCCTATATGAATCACACTTCTTAAGTCTTTTACTTAAACTTCTTCCCCTCACACCTTTGATGTGAGCTCTTCCTACAGCAATACTCAGGACAAAGCTGTTGCAGAGGACACATGCCACCAGTGGATTCAGCTTACTGATGCTACATACCCACACCACACTCATCCTAAGTGCCCTCACTAATCCACAGACCCCCTTGTCCCATGACACACAGATACTCACGACTATGGTCCCTCATGAACTGGATCAGATCACATTGCTGTAAATAAAAAAGGAGAAAGAGAACAGAAACATGAGCACAGTGACCTCTGAGTGGCCATATTTATTGGCCAGTGGACTGGTTAGGTTTTCACTTGTGAATAAGGAGATACATACGGAATATACAGGCTTCCCTGCCATGCCTTTCATGCCCTAGGAAAACAAAACAGAGCAAGTTATTGGGATGTGAACTGGAGTCTTTAGTGACAAAACAAGAGTAAAGAAAAAATACCTCATTCTTAAAAACACAGCTGGCAGAGAATGGTTAAAGTATTCCAGAACTGGTAGATTACAGTGCTATTCCCCACTTAAATCAATGGTATAAATTTCTTTGTTTCAGTGTTGGATCAGTTAAGCTAATGTCTGCCCACAGTGAACTGAATTACTTCTCAAGGTGAGAAGTAAAGAAATAAAAGTATTTCTTAAAGATGTTTGCACTAAGGATATAACACTTAGAAGGTACTTCTCATGAGAAAACTTGAAATGTAAACCGCAGGCTTCCCAAAGCATGCCACAGGGAGAGGAATTTATTGAGAATTCAGAGGTACAGATGTATTATAATCAAGGAATTTAAAATGCAAGGTGGTAATATACAAACTCTACATTTGTGAAAGAACCAGAAATAATTACGTAGCAAAATGGGCATTATACAAAAGAAGAGCTTTACACAAAGAGTAAGTTCATAAATGCTAAGAGGTTATAAACAAAGGAGTACATGTAATTGGCTGAAATGAATCAAGGAAACTTCCTAAAAAATAAATAAGTAAATAAATAAACAAATAAATAAAGGCAATGCTCTCTTCACAGCTTGAACTTTTCTCCCCTTATTACTTCCTTTTCTCAGGATCAGGCTTCTTCTTCACAGCAGTTTTTAACATGTTCAACGCACACACATCTCTTGGGGAACTGGTGAATGCTAGTATGCTGGCTCCAGAAAATGCTATTATAGGCTCACATTTGTATAATTTCACTGGCCTCAGAAGCTCAACCAGGGATGTCTGTGTAAGACCCCTGTTCTAAATGACAACTGGGTCATCCGTCTGTCCATCCAACCACCCATCCATCCATTCAATAAACAGTTAAATGTCTGCTGAATGCTGAGACATTCAGATTGTGTGCTGCTGGTATTATCCAGAAATGTTGTGGCGTCCATAATTCTACCCACTGGGAGCACAGATTCTTCCTGCCAGAATCAGGAAATTACATATCTGACTGAGAGAGGCAGAGTCTCATCCTTCCTTTCGTAGGTTATGGCAGAAGACAGAAAAGAATACATTGATTTAAAACAGAGAGAAGAACAGTTTTTGGCTAATAAATAGAGAAGGCAGCCCACATCTTACAGAGGATCAGAGCTCCAGAGCATCTGTCCTAAAGGACAGAGTTAGAAAAGAACTTCAAGCAAGTTCTTAAGCAAAGGCTGAGGATTGAGAGCCCACGACAAAGAAGCTGATCTGATTCGAGCAGACCAGCAGACCCAAGATGGAGAAGTCACGTTCTGGTAGAGCAGCAAGCCCGGAACAGTGAAACCAGGCTCTAGTGGACTGGCAGAGCCAACCACAAGGCTGGGAAGATGCAGGACCTCCACATGAGATCTCCAGAATCTGGAAAGGAAATCAATCCAGACCAGATCAGCATGGCTCAGAGATTAAGTCTCACCCAGGGGACTACATATTCACCAGCTCCTTGACGTGAAAGAAAAAAAAAGATGTATTAGAGAACCCTTAATAGCCAGTTGACTCTCATTCTACTGTCATCCACAAAGCATCCGTGCTTTTGTTTCCTCTCTAGGATCCCAAGTTCAAGAACTCCAGGTAGTCGCAAAACACTCAGGGTGCACAGAACAAGATGGACTGTCTCTCTACTCTGTACACAATGCTTCCTGCGCCTCTGCCCAAACCCCGGTGCCGGGAACTTTTAGCTCTTACCTGACTATGCTCATCAGGGGATAGAGACGTGTAAATAAATCATTATGATAACAGGAGTGGCACTGAAATAGAGATATGGATGTTTCATCCCTGGGAGATGGGCCTGACTCTGTCTGGGAATGCTCCCAGAGGTGACATTTTTTCTTGCAGTGGAAGCATAGTAGGAAGCTGCGGTTATATTTCCCGATCTCTCTGGAGTCTACATATTGAAGATGGGAAGGCAACAGCAGTGATTGGGGAAACTATCAACTTGTCTTGCATGATAAACTTTACCAGGACACCATTATGGAGCTTCCATATTCCCATTCCTATTTTTAAACTTTAGTAAAAAAATAACAGTAACAGCTAATATTTGCACTGAACTTTATCAGTCACAAAGAGTGCTCATATTTGAGAATCTGGTCCTCACTCCTACCCTTTGAGGTGGTAGGACAGGATATGTTGTCCCATTTTAGAAGTAAACTGAGAGAGCAGGTTGATCAGCCTAACAGCACACAGCTAGCAAGAAGCAGAACTTGGACTTGAACCCAGTGTCCTGAGTTTAAAAGCTGTGGCCTTCCAGGGAACATCCTAAAAACTAGCACAGGCTACTTAGTTCTAGCGGTCTACTTACTCTCCGTCCAGGAGGGCCTGGGGGTCCTGGAGGTCCCTGTTCACCTTTCAGGCCTACAGTGAGCTGCAGATAAGAACATGCTTTAGTTTCCACACTGTTTATATCCATGGAAACCACCTCAGTTTTAATGAGACTTTATACTTCAAAAACACTTTTTAAAAGATTTTATTTATTTAGAGAGTGCATGAGTTGGGGGAGGGGCAAAGGGAGAGGAATAGCGAGAATCTCAAGCAGACTCCGGGCTGAGCACAAGCCCCATGTGGAGCTTGAACCCACGACCTGAGATTATGAACTAAGCTGAAATCAAGAGTCAGACACTTAACCTACTGAGCCACCCAAGCATCCCTTCCAAAAAAAAAAAAAATTTTTTTTAAAGAAAGCAACTATTAATTCAAGTCAAGTAAATTCCTTACTTATAATGTAAATAGCCATTCTTAACCATTGGAAAACCTCCCTTTCCCTCTTAGCCTCTCCATTTAGTGACATACTTTGCTCTGGCACTGGCTGTGCATTTGAATCTAAATTAGTCATAAACTAGGATTGGTACTTAAAAAAAAAAAAGCAAATATACTAGGGCACACAGAGATCTAATTAAAAACTTCCCATCTGCAAAGGATCCAATACAAAAAATAATTCTCCACATATATAAGAGGACACAGGTGGGCTGTGTCACTCCCATACTTCAAGGTGATGGATATGGAACTAATGAAATTTATCCAGCTGGATAGAAAATATCTGTTGAATTGCATCTCTTTCACACTGGTAATGACCACTGATATTACACTCATACTTCAAAGTAAAAAGATGCTTGTCTCAGCGTTTTGTTTTTTAAAAAAACTGTAACATTTTAGTCTACACTTGGCTAATTAGAAGATCTCAACAGCCTTCTTTAAACTGAATGCCTGAGATGACCTTGGTCATGGGTAGTAGAATTGTCAGAAAACTCTCGGAGACACCCTGGGAAGATGTCAGCTGCATTTCCGCTCAGGGTTAATATTCTGGACTTTAATATATGCCTTAGAAAATACTGGAAGGCACTGACATTTCTTGGAATAGCCAGTTATTAATCTATAAATCTTTAAAATAGTTCAGATTCATGGAACCATAGAATCTTAGAGCTGAAAATGATCTTTGGTGTCAAGTTCAAATCTCATGTTAGAGAAATAGAGACCCTGAAAAGGTGTGGTTAAGGTCACACAGCCCAGGAGTGGCATTTCAGAGGCCCCTGGGTTAGATCAATAATCCACATTTATTAATACAACATAAAAGCCAGGGTCTACCAAAGAAACATTTATTATTTCTGGAATTATAAGCCACTTACTGTTAATCCCCTAAATCCTTTGGGTCCAGGGCCCCCAGGAATTCCAGGATCACCAACAGCACCCTAAAGATTCAGATATAAGGAATCAATATATTAAAATACTTGCTATGAAAGAATAAAAATAATTCTCTCTAATCTAAAACTTAATTGATCTTATAACTATACTATATCTTAAACATTAAATGTCACCTTCTCCTGTTGCTTGGAACTCAGTCATTGATAAACTTAATTATTCTCCAAACTATTTTTAATTTTCTAAGAATACAAATATGTATGCAATAAATATCAAGGCACTGCCTACCCAATCCGTTTTTTAAAATATCTAAAGAAAAAAGTGCTTGAAAATCAGGGAAAACATATGGAGTATTAGCTACAGAAAATACTAAATAATTACTTCCTAAATTCATGAATCATTTCTGAAAATGCTGAAGATTAAAAAAAAAATTACTCTGACCTTGGTAGGAAATGAATTTTAGCACCTATTTATCAAAAAACTAATTTCATGTTTAGTCCTAAACTGAAATATGCTAATTTTCTCCCATTATCAGTAAATCAGAAAACTGGTCTTTTACAATGAGAATTCTTATCCTAACAGTTATTTATATAGTTCTCTCTTGCACTCTTCTCTAGTTAAGGAAAGAATTTCTTCTGGCAGTTCAACCATTCAAAGCACTTTTAAGAAGATTCAAAAATTGGCTGTTTTCCTGTAGTTGATTTGATTTGCTTGGACTTCAATTTCTTGTAATCCATATTTTGTATTTTAATTTGAGCACCAACTACTGGAAGACACTCTTCTGGATAGGACATGCAAGAAAGGAAGGAAGGAAGGAAGGAAGGGAGGGAGGGAGGGAGGAGGAAGGAATCTCATTCCAGAATTCCAGTGTATAAGAACGACATAACAGGAGCTGCTCAGATGGAAATGGAAGGTATGCCTGGTGACAGAACGCAGAGGTGGATTTCAATCTGGGAGGCAATGAGGAATTCTGGAAATTGTTCGGGAGAGGAACATGAGCAGGTCACATGTGGAAGACACCAAGTGAGAGCAGTGTTTGGGACTAAACGAAGCAGGGAGAAGGTGGAAATGGAGACCATGAGAAGAATGTTGTCACCTTCCAGGCAATGGGAAGCAAAGGCCACAATGACAAAGAACAAACAGGGATAGCTGAAGCCAAGTGTTTGAAATGAGTTTTTCCAGGCAGAGAAATCAAGAGGACAGAAGGACTAGACTTGAGAGTATGTCTAGAGGTAGAGTTTCAAGACCAGGGACATCAGACAATGAAGGACAGGAGAGTCTTTTCCAATTTAAAGATCCATTATAGTTAAGTATCATCCTTTATTCATGAAGCCCTGGCAAAACAATTTTCTTGCTTTTTTGCTTTTTTTCTTTAACCTTAATTCTCAAGTAGAAAGTTAAGACCATGGTAGTTTCAAAACAAGGTCATGTGCACAGTACCTTTTGACCCATATCTCCATGGAATCCTCTTGGGCCCTACAGTTCGCAGAAGAGAACATAAATGGATCAACAGACCACTCCTGCAGTATGATCATTTCTTCTTATATTATTTAGGTTTGTTTCATCAATTAAAGAAATAATTACTTTCCATATTTACCTTTACTCCTTTTCGTCCCATTTGACCATAGCCTGGGATGCCATAATCTCCCTGTGAACATACCAGTTCATTTTAATCTCTCAAAAGTGAAATTTAATTGCAATCGATACTGGTAGCAGGAGAGAAGCACTAGGGACTTCCAGGTGGAGGGGGCCTTATCAGTGACCTTGAGCTCTGGGGACAGGAGCATTGCTGGGTTTTCCTCACTTCCTGCTATATGCCTGGTACTTTGGCCACTCTGCAAACACTGCAGAAAGCAGAGGGAAGGCCAGTCAGGACCAAGGGAGTCAGGGACAGTTACTTGCCTGGAATATTAGGAGCTGATTCAAAGGGCAGGGCATGGCTGAGGAATTTCCCCAAAGAAGAATTGCTAATGGCTGATAGACATATGGAAAAATGTCCTCCTCACTAGTAACCAAAGAAATGCAATCCGAAACAGTAATGAGTTGCTATTTTTTGTTAATAAAATTAGTAAAGATCAAAAAAAGAAAGTGACAAAACCCACTGTGGGTGTGGATGCCCTGAAGCGTGCATTCTCCTACATAACACATGGGGGTGTATTTCGTTTGAATATGCCTGAGGCCACTTTGCAAAAGAGTTCAAAGCCTCATTTAAATAGGCACATAATCTTTGAGCCAGTTATGCTACTTCTAGAAATTTCTACATAGAAATTATGATTTTGCCTAAAAATTTAGTTAGATACAAGAATGTTCATTGCTGTGCTGTTTATGACAGTAAAAAATGAAAACAAGTCACGTATTTAATAGTAAGAGATTGGCCAAATGAACTAAGGTATATATATTCAGTGGAATATTTTGAAGCTATTGAAAGTAATGTAATGACATATAAATATGCTCATGATACACTGGTGAGAGGGGAAAATTGAGCAATTTTTTTGGGTATCTCTAGGATGTTAATAATTTGAAATACATTTCAATATTTGAAATAATTTGAAATATTATTTCAAATATTGATTTGAATTTCAATTATAATTTCAATATTTTTCATATATTTTTCAAATATATAATTTCAAATATATGTCAATAATTTGAAATACATTTCAAAAACAGTGAGATGATGCGTAATTTTTCTTCCCTATTTCCCATCTCTTATGCCTGGTAAATTTTCTACATGTAACATTAATAATAAACATTATTTTCTAAAAGAAAGGAAAAAATGTTTCCTATATCGGCTGCTCCGTGGACAGAGACGCTGGTATGGCCAGAGCCACTTGAACAGCTGGTTCATTCCTTGGCTCTACTCCCCTCTTCTTGTTGTTGCCCTAGAGTTTTGCAAGACAGGGAGAGATGTGGGTAGTGCTGTTTTTCAACCGCCATGCATCTATATGGCCGTACCGGTTGTGAAAATATTGAAATGTCCGGCTATGACTTATCCATTATCTTCTCTGCATGCCCCCTTTCCCTCTAGCTGTTTCCCCTTGCTTTAACAGACAGACTAGCTATAGAATGAGAGCTGCAGGGGTTGGGAGTACGTCCCCTGCATCTTCCTAGGAGGCCCTAAAATACCTTTCAATACCCCAGGTGCTTAGGCTGATGGCATCAGTCCCCTTGTCTTTACCACAGAACTGAGCACTTGGAGCAGTGGAAAGGTAAGGGTCCTAAAATGTCATACCTGTCTTCCTCTCTGTCCAACTTGCCCCACTGGCCCTGGATCTCCAAGAATTCCAGGTTCTCCCTAGTGAGCGAGAGAAGAAGAGCATCAGATCAGTAAAATCCAACCCGGCTCCCACCACAGGAAGTTGCGAAGGGAGACTCAAGCCTCTCAGTGAGGGTTCAATGCTCAGCAAGGAAACGGGGTGTAGGAAACCAGTGATGATAGGTCCAAAGGAGAGCAGAAAACAGCAGCACAGCCCAAGGCCGTGTGCAAGCACTGCTTTCCCCGTGTGATGCGAGGACGGAAGGAGAAGGCAAAGAGTGGAAAATCTACTCCAGGGCAAGTCGATTCATTGGCTGATGTGTTTGCCCATCCAACATGTATTTACTGTCCTGGAAAATAAACTGTCGAACAAGAGAGATGTGGTCCTGGCCTCGCCAAAAATAGTCCGGTTGGGAAGAGAGATGATTAGACAGGGAGTTATAAACTCAGGGGCCCATGGCAGCAAAGGAGAAGGGCCTCTGAATTGGATTTAGTGGGGCTAAGGAGGAGGGCTGGCTGGAGGGAAGGAGCAGGGGCACTGAGGCTTGAAGGCTGAGTTAAGGTAAGCCAGAAGAAGGATTGCAGGAGGAGTGAGGATGGTCTGGGTAGAGGGAAGTCATTGGTGAGAAGCCTGGGGCAGGCAGGCAGGCAGGAGGGAGAAGAGCTCTGAAACCTCAGAACTAAACAGTGTCAGAGAGCCTTCTAAACTACATCAGAGTTTGGATTCTCCAAAGAGCCGCAGGGAGGTTAAGACCGGCTGCATAATTTATGGGGCTCAGTGCACAAAAAAAGCACAGGCCCCATCCTCAAATATGACAGCACGGCATTAAAACCAAGCCTGGGGCCCTTCTGAGCTTGGCCCCTACTGTGACCACACAGGTGCCAGGCCCAAGAAGTTGGCCCCAGAGCAGGGAGCCACCTGAGAGGTATGAAACAGGGGAGTGGGCTTCTGAATGGGCCTACAGTCTCCAGTCTGCCAGTCTCCCACAGAGCAACATCAGAGACAGATTGGTGAGTTAGAGAACCGTATGCACAAATAGATTTGAGTCTGGACACCCCTCAGCCCCCTGCTGGACTCCATCATCATGCACACTCATGCATTCGGGACATCAAGGGGGTGAAGAGATTTTTTTCAGAGTTGTTTCATGATGTATGAGATCACTGTGTCTCCCTGGTGAAATGGGGCAGTTTCAGGGAAGAGATAAGCAGTTAGAAATTCTTTGCTCAATGGAAGCTAAAGAATGTATCAGTAGAAAGCCAGTGGGTGGTCAATGGGACCAGGATCATGTGAGGAATTAACATGGAAATCCAGAAAAGAATCAAGGTACTTTTTTCTCAGTATCTGACATCTTAAAGAGATAACACTTACTTTTTTTCCTGAAGGCCCAGGACTTCCGATGTTCCCTTTAGCTCCCATTGGCCCGGAAGAGCCCTGAATGAAATTGCGAGACACATATGTTGACCCTGTAGCCATTCTTAGAAAACCCATTAGATTAGTTTTGCTTTTCTTCATGTCATTTCCAGCAGCTCCTTGATGCCTCCTTAACAAGAGACCCAGCCACCCAGCGGGGAGAGACATCTGCCCGCAAAGCAGGTGACTCGGTGTAATGCTGTGTAGAGGACCACAAGGCTTCCTCTGTGGGGATACCGCTGGTCCATATGGGGCCTTAGTGAGAAACAGAAAAGGTGCCCTTGACGTGACAAATGTTAGTTCTAAGTGCAGCAGATTTGTTGTAATATACTAATTGTGTGAGGACGAGACATTGTCATTTGCGTGCACTGTGCCGTGCACACGTCCAAAGCAGACTGTGTTTCAGTCCCAATCTGCAAACGGGCGAAAGTGTCTTCCACAAACACGCTAGGACAGTAACTGGGCAAACACACATATTCCTAGCCTTCTGAGCTCCCGCTATTGGAGCTGAAGAACTGAGCAGTTCCAAGACATTTTTCGTAGGACTCCCTCACCATCCCAACTGTTATTACTCACTGTCAGAAGCTCAGGGCCAAATAGATTCAGAGGGTGAATTCAAAGCTGAACTGAGAAATCAAATCAATTTGGGTAGCGAGGGATCTTTGGAGGGTCAATTTCAAATATCTACAATCAATGGAGAAACACGTGGCACAGATAGATTTTTAAAATTTAAAAAAACCGGAATGGTGCACTGGGTTTCGAAATGTCCACAAGTCCGCACAATTTGTATTCTTGCAAATGCTTTCTTCAGGCTGATGCAGTGGGTCTGTACCTTCACAGTAAAACCCCAGTGAAGGAGAGAGAGGAGGGCTTAAGAGACGCGCAAGGAATCAGAGCTGTGCTAAAAATTTGTCCCCGATTTTTTTGTCCCAAGTCTGTCCCAAGTTAATTGAAAAATAAAATACCCCATATGTAGATAATATAAAATAAACTACAGAAGATGATGTTTTTGAAGGAAGAAGAAATGGTGTTGCTGAAGGCCACTGACTCAGGTTCCTGGGTCACTCACCTGAGGTCCTTTATGCCCCTCGCTTCCCTTCTCTCCTTTTCTGCCGGGAATTCCATCTAACCCCTTTGGTAGGAAAATAAATAAATAAATAAAAGAAACATGGTACAATGAAGCAGAGGAAATGTACTTTTGAAACACGTCCACATAAAGGCACTGTTCCAACACTGCAAGTAGCCTTTTAACTCTGAGTTTAAGCATATCTTACAATAGGAATGGAAGGGAGGACCAGACTCAGTGGTACAGAATTTATCAAGGAATCCCTGCCTGCGTCCAAGATGGTCATCCCACTCTGACAGGGAGATATGGAAAGGAAACCAAAGGGAGAAATAAAACCCTTAGAAGAAGGAAGTAAGACGCAAACAACAGTCAGATGGATTCTTTGCTGGGGCAGGTTACCTAGGCCAGAGTGCTCACCATCAATGTGTAAAAGAGAGAACAAAGTTGTTTCAACTTCCCACAAAAGGACATTTAGCAGAAGAATGTAAGCATATTTTCTACTTCGTTTACTATCAAATACATGTGTACATACTATATTTACCACACAATACACGTATAGACCTCTCACACAGAAGAAAAAACTAGAGGTGCTGGTCAGCTTTGCCCTCACCAAAGCGCCAGCTATAAAATGGCCCCAGCTGCCCAGTGCAAATGGTGATTGCACTCACTGGACTAGATGTGGTTCCCTCCCTAAGTATCAAAGGGACCCTGGAGTAGCTGAGGTAATGTCACCCCTCTCCCTACAAGGCCTGGGGATAGATCAGGACTGATCCCATGGTTACTTAACCTAAAGGATTTGCTAACTGGTGGCTTGGTTTAGAATCCCAGAGCCCCCAAGAGAATACCAAATTCTGCCTTAGTGTGAATCATCTGAAACCTCCTAAAAGAAAAATGAACTCTTGAGAAGGCCTCAGGTCTATGCACACCTTCCAGGCAAGTTCTGGCTTAAGTGGGACCCATAAGGTAACTAAATACTCCTGTGTTCCAAGGCCATTACCTAGGGATGACCCCAGCATCTTTCCAACACGGAAGGAAGACAGAGATGTCCAGACTCCAATGCTCATATCAGTAATGATATGGCCAAGAAAAAAATGGCTCATGTAAAGCCCTATCAGTAATATTCTAAAAGGACACTCACCCTGTGTGAATTAGCTTTAGATGAGTTAAATAACAGTTTCCAATTCCTAACTTTCCTTCATGGGATCTGTGTGCAGGCCTTCCATGAAGGAAAACCAATTTGTTGAACGTGATATTCATTACTAAAATAATATTAAGGTCTTAATAATTCATTATTACTAACAAGCTGATAACAACAGTGGTGAACGCAAGAGCATCCATTTCCTCTGTTCAAAATAGGAGCAGGTTTGATGGAACAAAATCACTCTCCCATGATGGGAAATGTAGAATTCCAGAAACATGGTCCATGGAGGAAGTCGGGAGCAGAGTAAACATTTCTCAGTCATTTATTTTTATACAGAACTACCAACCCTCTTCCCATCAGGATAACTCAGCATTATTTACCAATATTTAGGAAATTCTTCAACACACCTGTGGGCCTTGTAATCCGTCGGCTCCCTGAACACCTTGAGGTCCACGATTTCCCGGCTCCCCCTGGTGAACGAATTTTCAGTATTAACACTTTTTTCCACACAGCTTCCATATACATTCTCTCTTTATACTATCTAGTACTATAATATATAGTACATGGGTACTATTGTGGCTGAATCTTGGCTCACCCCTTACTTGGCCTAGGATTTTACTCTTTCCCTTACTAAAAAATGAACACAAGATCATTTCTGATTCTAGTAAAGAACTGCACTCTTGTGCAGTCGATTCGCAGTGTGGGTGAAAAGCAGGTAAACAGACAGCAGGTCCTCTGGTCTAGAAGGTGTCTGTGAAGAGGGTTCTGCCTTAGGCCAGGCCTGTCCAGTTTCTGGCAGCTGAACTAGTGTTTCCCTCCATTGGTGGGGCCATGTCCAATGCTCTGCACTTCCTACAATGTCCTTGTCAAATGCTCATTCATTCCCAGGGCCATCTGCATGTGAGGAACCTCCTTGGACCGTCTACCACAGAAGGCAGGAAGTAAAGGGTACTTACCGAGGCACCTGGGGGCCCCCTTCGGCCTTCCCTTCCCTGGAACAGAAAGGGCAAAGTGTTAGTGTTGTGTATGTATCCAGATGGAGCGTCCTTTAGAGGCAGACCAGCCTGTTTGATTTCCTGACAGACATAAGTAATGAGTAGCTCACAGAAATGGCTTTCCTGAGGCACTTTCCAAAGACAAGTTTTCACACTGGGCACTTCATTATAGCCTAACATTTGGGGGATTGATTGAAAGCCAATCTTAAAGTCATTACAGATCCAGCTCGTCTAACCGCCTCTGACAATTATTCGGGAGGCTGTCTGGAGAATCAAATCATTCTGAAGGACCTGTCTTCTATCTTCCCCTCTTCAACAAATCCCACAAAGTACTCTCTGCTAGTGAGAGGCTTCCCACGTGAGGACATGCTGTGTCCTGTCCAGCTCTCTGTCCGAGGCCCTGCATATATCTCAGGGGAGAGTAGAAATTGTGAGATTCAGAGCTTCTTATGGGCCCGCTGAGGTCTGTTTGCATGGAATTCTGCAAGAAGGAAACGGCTGTGGGTCTGCTCAACTACATGGTGGTTCAATGGTACTGCCATGCTCGTCTGAGAAAGGGGCTGATCTCCGACGCTGGGAATCTGCACTTAACCAGAAGTGATCTCCACGTCGCCAGCTCAGGCTCTCCCGCTAGTGGCTCTTTTGCCACACCCTATCCTTTCCAGTGAGTTATCAACACAGATGATTCAGACCCTAGATCCTAACTTCTTTCCCCCTAAACAGCAACAATAAAATCTGTACCTTCACGGCCTCCGCACCCCTGCCCCTTTGAGCAAGCTGTGGGACATCTCAACCATCAATTTGTGATAAACAACTATGACTACTTTAGGAACAAGACAAAGACTTCATTTTTAAAAATTTGTATTTAAATTCAACTAATTAACATATAATGGATCATTGGTTTCAGAGATAGAGTTCAGTGATTCACCCATCTTCTATAATACCACGTGCTCATTACATCACGTGTCTTCCTAAAGACTTTTTAAAAATTCTATGAACTGTTGAACACTACACCTGAAACTAATGATGTACTATATGTTGGCTAATTGAATTTAAATTAAAAAAATCAATAATAATAATAATAATAAATTTTAAAAATTCTATTCATGCATTCAGAAAGGCAGCCATGGAAATTATTTGAGAGTCGGTCTTCTTTCAACTGCCTACCTTCTGGAGTTCCTTTGAATGAACTTCCTAACCAAGTATCATCTCTACCAGGTTGGCTGATGATTGGAATTCTTCCACTGGGGTTCTGCTTCCCCCATTCAGGGACTCTCCTATCAAAATGCAAATGCACTTTGGGAGAAGTTATCCCTTGTACCTTGTCAGCTCTTTGTACCTTGATGTATGTAGTAGAGCTCTTGACATATAAAAGCAGAGAAGAACTAGCAAACGGAAGTTGAGGCCACTGTTACCCTGTGATGTCATAACTCCCTTAAAAAGGGTAAAAGAGCGTTTATTCTGTATACAGACAATATTGCACAGTGGTTAGGGACGTGTCTTTAGAAGTCACTCTTGAGCTTGACCCTGCCCTTTAAAGCCTGTGCGGTGCAGAATAATTGTGCAATAAACCTTAGCCAGGGGGTTAGGACCCTGGACTCTGGAGTGAGAGGGTCTGGGTTCAAACCCCAGTTCCGCTACTTGCTACTTATCCTGATCTTGGGCAAGCTGCTCAAGGGTTCTTGATTATTCTCATCTATAAAATGGATATAATAACAGTATCTATCTACTAGGTTTCTTAGGAGGATTTAATATTTGAAAGTGATCTGATAAGGACCCGGCACAGAATAAATGCTAGAAGTACTATTATTTACAAGCGTTTGTGTGTGGCAGGCCAAAAACAAGGGGCCTGTAATGTTGTCATTTCAAGTCGTCTGGTTCTCAGTACATCAGTCCACCGTTTTGGCAACAGCTGGCACAACTAACCCGCATAAGCTGGCTTCTGTCACAGAGGTCCTACACACTTGCTTGTGTTCTCAGAATCTATCTATTCAAGATCCTCTGACCCACAGAGAATTCTGGCCTTCAGCGGAGAGCTGGGGGAAGAGGTAGAAAAGCTTGATGTTGTTTTAGATTCACGTTGCCTTGTTCAGTTCAGAAGAAAAGTGATTGCAAAGGTAGGAGCTTGGTGGGGAAGCTGGTGAAGATAGGAGAGGGACGCTGAGAGTCTCCTGTCTCTGAAGTGACTTCAAGTCATTGGCTGGTTTGTCCAAGTAGTAAACCTCTGGCCCCACCCCAGCATCTCTTTTCAAAACGTGCTTGATTGATGGTGACAGTTACAAAGCTCTCTCAAACTAAGAGGATTTTCTCTTAAACCAACAAAAATACGTACTTATCTTTAAAAATTTATCTCATGTAGTGTATCTTGCTGCTCTGCTGCTTCCTCTGGTTAATTTTAATTCTTGCATATGGAAAAGACTGCAGAGTCCCAGAGAATTTTTACCAGAAGCACCAGGAAGCCTAAGCCATCTGACTAGATCTTATCCCTAAGAACTATGATTCAAGATAAACAAGGGCAAAAGGAATTAAAACACATTCCTCTACTATCTATTCCAGAGAGAAAGACAATCTGCCACAGCCTTCAAGGTGATAAGACTCCAAGTCTGTAATATTAAAAGAAGCCAACTATTTTCGGTTCCCTCTTGAATAAAGCTTAGGGTCAAATAGATCTAGGGTGTGTGCATTATTGTCTTGTCATACTCTCCATTTTGAGTGCATGATAAAAGGGTTTCTTTCTTTTAAGATTTTATTTATTTATTCATGAGAGACAAAGGGTGGGAGGAGGTGCAGAGGCGGAGGGAGGAGCAGGCTCTCCACAGAACCTGGAGCTGGACCCCTGGCTCGATCCCAGGACACCAAGATCACCACCTGAGCTGAAGGCAGCCGCTTAACTGACTGAGCCGCCGAGGTGCCCAATAAAAGGTTTTTTGACACATTGGAAATGTCACCTCTCACTTCAGTAGTCCATAAAAAAGTGATTTCTTGGTTGTTCTTAAAAAAGAAGGGGAAATCCAATATCCCTGTTTTAGGCTTGATATCACATGAGATGCTATAAAGTTGTCCTAGAGTCTGGAGGTTGCCTCAGGCTTGGCCCTAGTCACCAGTGTTTTGGTTCATTCAGGAATAATTTATCAGTGACTTTTCTTTCCCACTGGCAACACTTGAAGAGAAAGAGAGTATGTTTATCCAATTCATATTCTTAGAGAAGCTCAAAGATGCTAGAGCTGGAGGGGGGCTTTCATGTTAGAGGCACCGACTGTCTCCAAAGATATTCAGAAGCTTCTGGAAGGCGGAAAGAGGAAGGCAGACTGTCACAGAAGTTCTCAACAAGGAGTGATTTTGTCCTCTGCCCTCACTCCCCACTACCCTCATCCCAGACATCCGGCAAAATCTGCAGACATTTTATCTGTCACAGCTTGGGGGGAGTGAGCTACTGACATCTAGTGGGTAGAGAACAGGGTTGCTCTGACACATCTTATAAAGGCACATCATAGCCCCGCACATCATCTGGCCCCGGATGACAACAGCACGGATGTGTCAGCCCTGGGCCAGCCAACTCTGCACTGGCAAACATTGTGAATGCCTCTGTGGTGCCTTCGGGTTAAAAGGAGGGAAAATAAATGTTCACAGAACATACTTACCCTATTTCCTCTGGAATTAGGACTGCCTCGTGTCCCTTTCTGTCCAGTTCTACCCTAGAAATATAATTGTTTCCCCAAGATCGTAAGGCATAAGATTCTGAATAACTACATCGGCATAAAGACTTCATGCACTATTAAAACAAATGTGTCATGCTAGAATCTATCTGCATACTAACACTGCTGGGTCTGTGTCTGTTAAAGAGGAAAATGGCATAGCAATGTGCACTGCTAACTATCAGTTTCCCCATATAACATCACCTGCCAGAAACTTAATAATTTTTCCCGTGGAAACATAACCCACTACAGATGTGTCTTGTTTCAGGAAATAAGGCTCTTCGAAATGTGAACTTAGGGTTGTTATTCAATTATAGAAGGGTTACATATTTTACTTAAGTAATTAATTTAGACTTTACGAAAGTCTCAAATCAGGAACAGAATTAGTTATTCATACATATATAAATAGATCTATAGATGCTATGTATGGAAAATGGATCCAATTACTTGTCTTCCTTGTTCTCCTTTGGAGCCCTTTTGTCCCTTGATGTTACTGTTTTGTCCTGGATTACCCTGGAGGAAGATTTAAAAAGGATTTTAGAACCAAGAAATATTAGCTTTTTTTTTTTTTTTTTTTCAGATACCATGGTACAATTTTTTTAAAAATTTTATTTATTTGACAGAGATTGAGATCACAAGTAGGCAGAGAGGCAGGCAGAGAGAGGAAGAAGCAGGCTCCCTGCTGAGCAGACAGCCCTATGTGGGGCTCCATCCCAGGACCCTGAGATCAGGACCTGAGCCGAAGGCAGAGGCTTTAACCCACTGAGCCACCCAGGCGCCCCACCATGGTACAATTTTAAAGTAGCAAGCTAATTTGTTTTTTTTTAAATTATTGACATATAATGTTTTATTTGCTTCAGGGGTACAGGTCCGTGACTCATCAGTCTTACACAATTCACAGCACTCACCATAGCCCATACCCTCCCCAGTGTCCATCCCCCAGCCCCTCTTACCCTCCTCCCCTCCAGCAACCCTCAGTTTATTTCCTGAGATTAAGAGTCTTTTATGGTTTGTCTCCTCCTCTGGTTTTATCTTGTGTTAATTTGGGTTAAATGAGGAAAAGTGAGAGAAATTCTCCATATTTGAAATTCATAGATGTTTGAAAAAATGAAAATATTTCCCTAAGTTTGAATGAAGAGGGTTTGGTGACAAAAGAAGTGTTAAGAGTGTTTGCTAATGACTATCTGATGAAACCATGATGATTTTCTATTCTCTGTATTGGCACCTTCATGGATGCACTAGTCCAAACATGCTTACGCTACTCCCTTAGAGATGCAATAAGATTCCTTTTTGATCAAGTCTGCAAATAGGGAATCTGTAAGATTAGAAGCCCAATAAGTAAAATTGTGAAAATTTCTCCCCAAAATGAACTTGAAAGTCTCAATGTAACATTAAGGATAATTAGGATGGAACCTTAGTTCCCAGTTCCAAATTTCCAATATAATCAGCCAAGGTCAGATGCACACAGATTTTTTTCCATAGCAGTTACTTCTCAGTCAACAGCTACTACTCCAAATCCCAAGACAAGCCTTCGTCTACAGCTTAGCGGGAGACACAAGGGAAAGGAGAGAGGAATTTGGAGCAACTACACAATTCAGAGCCAACTAGGCCCAAGTAACTTACAGGATCTCCTGGGAAGCCCTTCTCCCCATATCCCCCAGGGGGACCTCTGGAACCTGGGCTGCCCTGAAAAAAAAAAAAAAAAAAAAAAAAAGAATATGAGCTTCTGAGTTAGCTTGTATGAGGGTTTTATAATGGTGTTAAAATGTCAAATTTTAAAGCACTGGCACACATCAGTTAAGACTGTCCCTGTTACCAAATTCTCCTTCTTTGATGTATTGAAAGTGTTACCTGAGATCCTGGATCACCTTTTTCTCCCTTTTCCCCAGGAAATCCATGAAAGCCCTAAAGGAAGTCAAGGAAAACAAAATTTCCATTTAAAGAGAAATACATCAACCTCCTGACCATGTTATGATACCTGAAGCATGGCTTACCTCCTCTCCATCCAGTCCGTCAACCCCATTCTCTCCTTGTTCTCCCTGAGGGACAACAGGAGTGCATTCAGGTCAGAGGAGGGCTCTGCCACATGCTTAATGGGAAGCTAATCCCGTCGGGAAATCGAATTGGACTGAGAAGACAACTACAGTACCTTACTTCCAGAAAATCCTTTGGTTCCCTGTAAAAGACGAAATCTCTCTCACTGACACATCAAAGACAGACAGCAGTTGGATTCACAGACTGTTGGAGCAGGCAGCGGCTGCCTCCCTAAAGAGGCAATTGTGTTTCTTTCTTTTTTTTTTTTTTTTAAGATTTTATTCATTTATCTGATAGAGAATGAGTGAGAGAGAGCATGAGAGAGGAGAAGGTCAGAGGGAGAAGCAGACTCCCCAAGGAGCTGGGAGCCCGATGCGGGACTCGATCCCGGAAGTCCGGGATCATGACCTGAGCAGAAGGTAGTCGCTCAACCAACTGAGCCACCCAGGCGCCCCAATTGTGTTTCTTTAATTGCTTCTGGCTCTCTAAGCACAAATGGATGATAGAGGGATTGAATGAAGGCTCTGAACTCATTGAAATTTCTAAGAAGTCGAATTAGTCCGCAGGTGAGGACAGAGATATGTAATTGGAGAAAGGCAATGGGGGGCATGGAAGAGAGAATGAGAGGGAGAGAAGGAGAAGAGACAGCAAAGCACGTTGTAGGGAATTCAAAATCACATTTCTAGCATAGCCTCACCTTTTGACCCTGCTCCCCTGGACATCCTGTAATCCCTTTATCTCCTGGGGGTCCAACTTCTCCTCGTCTTCCCTAAGAAAAGGCAGCCAAACAGGTAAAACAGGTAACCACAGTGACTCTTTTGTCAGAAGTCAGTTTGCCCTTTAAGAGTGAAGCTCTTCCTTCTGCAAATGCATTCATTTACCTCTGGTTCTCCCCTCTACTCATCTTCCCGTCTTCCCAGTCAACCTTCAGGGCCTCCTTATAGACCCAAGATCACAGAGAGGTGCAGGAGCAGCCCAGTCGCTTCACTGTCCTCAGCAGATAGCACAGCCAAACGTCCGGAAGTTGCGTCACATTCCAGCCCCCTTTCAAAGACTCCAGTAATACATGTTGGCCCCTGCATGGTAGCCAAGGTCTCAGTGCTGCCCTGGAGAAGCCAGCACAGCTGATGGTACTGAAGCCAGCTGGTCCCGGTAGAAGCCGTTGATGGGATGGGCCACGGCTACCAGAACTCAAAGATGGGAAGTGCAAGTGCTCATGGAAAGGACCACCAGGGGAAAGAGTCCCAAAGTCAGACCGTCCACTGGGGGAAGAGTGCTCAAGGTCAAGGGTGTGAGCGTCTCCCATCAATCCTGTTTCACCCAGGAAATATTTAAACACAGGAAAATGCTAGAGTAAAATGAATTTCCAGAGAAAAGAAATGTGGTGCTCCTTGAAGACAGGAATCCCCCCACTCTCTCTTTACCCAATTATGTCCCTTGCGCCTGGCTCAGTCAGATCTGGCTGTAAAGTGGGTGTTTAGGGTTTGCTGTTTAGATAATTGTTTAGCAATGAGCTTGGTTATTTCCTTCCTGGTAGTTTAGGGGAGAAGGGATCTTCCTTCCTCCTGCTTTGCTTTCTTTATTCTGGAGATTACTCCCAGGAAAGTAGGAGGCCTCACTCATGGTCACAGGATACTGAGAGATACCGAACTCATGACCCCTGTTGACGGGACTGTCAGCCAGATGTGGGCTTGTGGCCAGACACTCACACTCAGTCCTCTACGCTGCGTCGGTGGGCTCTAAGACCCTTCTGCAGGTATGGGGTAGGTGGGTTAGGGCACTCCCCTTTGTGGTCATTTTGTAAACTAGGTCAACACTAGAGTCTTAGAGTAATGTTATCTGTCTATAGATCAGGAGGCTGAGAGTCAGGAAGTTAAGTGTCTTGCTAGGGTTTCTTGTCTAGGTCAGCCCTTGGCTGTCTAACTGAGCTTATGCTTTTAATTATACCTGCCCAGGCATGATATAATTTTGTTTTAAATATTGCTGCCCTGGTGGAGAGCTAGCTCGATTCTAAGGGGATGGAGATGCAGGCTGGATGCTTCCTGAACTTTCCCCACCCCAAACAGAGCCACTCAAGTATTTCAGTTCCTTCCAATCTATCCTCATAATTTGATTGATGAACCATGTGAGAGTTCTGGTTTAAGGGTCAAAGACTGAGATTAGAAAACCTCTGTGTTACTGAGATTAGAAAACCATGAAGCCATGCCTTTCCATGCACTAAGCACTGAGCTCCAGGTCTGAAGACAGCCCCTCACTAGTAGTCAGCCCTATTGCGCCGTGCACAGGGGAGACAGGACCATGCCCTCCTCCATGCCACTGATAAAAACATGCCAGGCAACATGTAGGCAAGCCTGCTCCCTCCTTTCCTGCAAAAGTGGATTTGGTGAGTGTTCGTGATCCAGACCAAAAAAAGGGGCAAAGGAGAAACCCATTTTCTTCCAAACCCACCAAAACACCCCATATAAACAAACCCTTTCTGTAGGAACATAAAGCTGTCCATGCAAAAGAAAATCATTGCTTGTTTTGCGGCGGGGGGGGGGGGTGGTCAGAAAAACTTACGGGATCTCCGTCGTCTCCCCTGTGTCCTCTGCTGCCTTTCAAACCTGGAAAACCCTGGGAGGAAAGAGGAAAATACATTTCAGCTTCCTTCAATCTGAACTTATGAAATCATTAGACAATTGCCTCCTTTCAACTTGGTCACAGTGTCTGCAGGGGTGGCTGTGAGTCTGGGGGAGAATCTGACAATCCCAGACTCCTGCTGGAGTCGGACCTGTGGAGCTGACTTTGCAGCTTAGGGTGTCTGGGGGGTTCCTACGCCTAAGAGGCTTCGTGGTAGGCAGCTGTAGCCTCTACAACTCTCCTAGACGGCAAATCAATCACCTTTCCAGAGAGATCATTTTATTTCCTTTTGCTTTTCTGAGAGCTCAAGGAAAAAGAAGCACTTCTCCCAGCAAGGTTACATATATTTCAGTGGCGATCATCACTTCCTCTGCCACGTGGGGTTTAACTGCCTCGTGGCTTATTTATGGCAAAGATTTCAACAGGGCTTTGCTTTCCTCACCGTAAAACAGAGGTCCCGGGTCTCTGTAGTACACCTGGGGGCTGTGCTCTTGGAATGTAACTCTAAGACTGACGAGAGCCAAGTGAGGGGAGAGGAAACTGTGCTGAACAAAGCATCGTAACTCAGTAAAATGGCCAAGATCACGTACCCACGGATAGACAGTGCAGAACTTAGTAGTAAGTATTTGCTCTTAAAAAAAAAAAGAAGACTCCTTTACTTATGAAATCTAAACTGCATTTGAAAAAGTGCATAAAATAAATAAAATCTAAAGGCATGGTTTAATTATTATAAAGTGAATGTCCATGTAGCCACCACCATGACCAAGAAACAGGATGCAGCCTCACCGCCCTCCCCCAAACCCCACCAATGCCAAGTACTCGCACCGACACCCCAGGGGACACACTCTTGGCTTTTATGACAATACTTTCTTGCCTTTTTATAATACTTCACTACTGAATTATTCATCCCTAGACATGATTGGTTAGTTTTGCTTGCTTTCAAACTTTTTATAAATGGAATCATACTATATGTATTCTTCTGCATTTTGCTTTTTTTTTTTTTTGGCCATTACTGTATTTATAACACTTATTCATGTTGTTGTATGTACCTGTGGTTCATTCACCCTCATCACCTTAGAGCATTCCATTAGCAAAGACACCGTGACATATTTATTTACACTATTGTGTAATGGATCTTCTAGAATTCGTTTTTTAAAGGGCTGTTAATCTGCAATGCCTTGCTCTTTTTGTGGTTCAGTTTCACTCATTGCTGATGAACTACAGCCTTCCCCATGGTCTCCAACACCTCTTGCACTCCTCAAAATGTTCAAAGCAGGTGCAAAAGTACAAATGGCAAAACCAAGGAGCAACGTCATGAAGGATATGGAGGAAAAATGGGAGTTATTCTTAACAGCAGTATCCAAAGTGAGCCTTTTGAAACTGGCCTCCTAGACCTCAGAAGTCGCATGAAATAAATGTCTCAAGCAATTACATCAGTGTTGAGTGAAGACTGCAAAGCGCACCGTGTGGCCCGAGTCCCATCCACCAAATCAAGGCACACTGGGTAAAATAGTTTCACAACTGAATGGCACCTTCGTGGCTTGCAGTCCTCGAGATCCACGAGGACCTGGATCCCCCAAACACTTGCAAAATGTGCAGCAGCAAGTCTTCTCTGCAATATTTCCCTAGAAAAGCAAACTTGAGTGAGCAACAATGGTCAGGAAATTCTCTGGCATTAAGAACTGTATTCGGAGATCCTAAGGCACCTCCTACACAGCTATCCTCTCTCTTTGGGGGAGGGGCTGCAGAGGATCAGTGGGGCTCTTTGGCTTCATACTGAGGACAGGACAGTGAGCTAGCAACTGTGACACAGCATCCCCTCTCCCCGAAAATGATCTCTCTATAGAAAGGGCACCTGCCCCACAGATGGCCACAGACCAAGTTTGCACAAGACTGCTTGGCTCATCCTTGACAGACTGCAGCATAAACTGCTGGGAGCTTTTCTATGTGACTAGGGGCTGGTTGTTTTTGTTGTTGTAGGTGTTGTTTTTAATGCCCATGCCTTCATTTGGTGATATGATAAAGGAGGGAAGGACACACAAAACCAAAAATAATGATGCTCTGGTCTTTCACACGTTTTCATCTACTAAAGACCATGCACTTTAGTTAGTGGGGCAAGCAAAGAGGTCTCTAGAAATACTCATCAAAATTTCAATTTCATTCTGATGGCCTTTTGAATAACTGCTTTTCTGCTCCACAACTCACCAGGTACTGTGACAGCATCTTGCCCAGCTCTCTCATGCCAATGGTCAGGTGAGTCCTGTAACCAAATCCCTTTCCAAATTCAAAGCTGGAAAACTCATCGTGGGCAGTCGTATTTAGGGACACCACCAGCAGAGCATCAAGTCCTAGTCAGTAAATGTAAGAGATTCAAACCAAAAGAGTTGCACGTGAAAGAGAAGAAAGCCTGTTGTATCTCTAGTTGGTAAGTGATGTTCAGAGAATAAGAAAAGGGAAAAGGAAACAGGAAGAAGCAGGACTCTTGACATATGAAGAACCAAACAGGCTTGCTTGCTTGTTTAGGCTTCAAACCCAACAGAAAAACAATAGCAGAAAACTGTGTTTAATGCCTCACCACCAAGTTTTGATAGATGCAATTCTTGGGTATTTGAAAGCAAGTTTTTTTTAAAGATTTTATTTATTTATTTGACAGATAGAAATCACAAGTAGGCAGAGAAGCAGGCAGAGAGAGAGAGGAGGAAGCAGGCTCCCCGCTGAGCAGGGAGCACGATGCGGGGCTGGATCACAGTACCCCGGGATCATGACCCGAGCCAAAGGCAGAGGCCTTAACCTACTGAGCCACCCAGGCGCCCCGAAAGCAATTTCTAAGAAAGAGCACTGTTATCAGGGAAATACAAATAAAAACCACAGTGAGCTACCACCTCACACCAGTCAGGTGGCTAAAATTAACCTGTCAGGAAATGACAGGTGTTGGCGAGAATGTGGAGAAAGGGGAACCCTCCTACACTGTTGGTGGGAATGCAAGCTGGTGCAACCACTCTGGAAAACAGTGTGGAGGTTCCTCAAGATGTTAAGAATAGAGCTACCCTATGAGCTAGCAATTGTACTACGGGGCATTTACCCCAAAGATACAAATGTAGTAATCCAAAGGGGCAACTGCACCCCAATGTTTATAGCAACAGTGTCTGGCCAAACTATGGAAAGAGCCTAGTTGTCCATCAACAGATGAATGGATAAAGAAGATGTGGCTATATATACACACATACAGTGGAATACTATGCAGCCATTAGAAATACAAAATCTTGTCATTTGCAACAACATGGATGGAACTAGAGGATATTATGCTAAGTGAATTAAGTCAATCAGAGAAAGACAATTATCATATGATCTCACTAATAGGAGGACTTTGAGAAACAAGAGAGAGATCATAGGGGAAGGGAGGGAAAGATGAAACAAGATGAAACCAGAGAGGGAGCCAAAACATAAGAGACTCTTAATATCGGGAAACAAACAGGGTTGCTGGAGGGAAGGGGGCGGGAGGAATGGGGTGGCTGGGTGATGGACACTGGGGAGGGTATGTGCTATGGTGAGCGCTGTGAATTGTGTAAGACTGATGATTCACAGACCTGTATCCTTAAAACAAATAATACAGTATATGTTAACAAAAATAAATAAATAGGTAGGTAGGTAGATAGGGCATTGTTCATCTTCAGAAGTTTTCTGAATTTTTCTGAATGTAAATTAATAATAGTTCTCAAAGTCATCTCCATGGCTGAACACCCCTGGGGGCCCAGGCCCTGCGAGCCTGAGGAAAGCCCAGGGTGAACTCCTGACCATAGCCAGGACTCCATTTATTCATTCATTCACTCACTCATTAATTTTCTCACTAGTCCATTTGTTCTACTTATCCTTTCATTAAACAAATATTTGCTTATTAGAAGCCTATTGTGTATTAATCACTACATCAGGGACACAAGATGAGTAGGACAGACACACTCTGTCCCGTCACAGAAGTCCAGTCCAAAGGAAAAGGTGGACAGGGATCAGATGGCTACTCTGAGAAGTGGTAATTGTCCTGAGAAGGAATGGCAAGGTGCTTTGAAGGCCTAAAGGAGAAGCTCCCAACTTGGTCTTAGAAAGTCATGGAAGGTTTCTGGGAAGAACTGATACCTGCACCGATACTGAAGGACAAATGGAAGCTGATCGAGGTAGAGAACCAGAGACAGAAAGGGAGAAGGACTGGGAGAGTTCTAGGTAGAAGAAAGTGTATTCCAGGAATGGGGGCCTGAGGCGGGAGGTGTGCTGAAGGAAGAAGGGGATGGCTCTGTATGTCAGAGATGCTGAGTGTGGGGAGTGAGGGAAGGTCAGAGTGGGGAGAGGAGCCAGATCCTATAAAGGACCAGAGGTTGTACTAAGGAATGTGATGTGCTCAGAACAGTGGGAAAAGAGGACAATACAACCCAGCAATCAAGCAGGAAATTTTGTGGCCTCTAGGGAGGTTGCCCATGGACACTAAACCCCAGAAACCAGAGTGGGTCTATACCCAAAAAGTCTCAAACAATACATCTCATCTGACAATCAGTGGAGCCTCATGTCACTGCATAAGACTCTCAAAACTTCTGCAGTTAGCTTCCAGCTTGGTCTGAAACTAGGAGGGATAGAGGTTGTATACTAAGAAATGCTTTTCAAGATCTATGTGGCTTTCATATGGATTATCAGAAACAGTAGGGAGTGTCCTAGGTCAAGAGCCCTGGAACCATAGTCTGAGAGAAGAATTTGTACATGGTTTATTGAGGGAGAAAGAGGTAGAGGAAGGGGAGGGGGAAGTTGTAAGCAAGAATGTGTCTCAGTAAAGTCTTCATCTTGATATGACTCATGAAGGACTCTGGTGTGTAAACTGTATCAGAGTTGATCCACTTGAGGAAGGGTGCTATGTTTTTTAATCCCTATATCAATTGTCCCCCATCCATTTCCAGGTGGGACATTGTATAAACCCACCCTCCACTCCAAGGTAATGGTTCAGGTCAGCCAAGGACACATGACTGTAGAAGGTCACAGGTAAAAGTACGTGGCTGTGGCATTTGCAGTATCTGGGGGATAAGCATACAGGCTGGTCAAGGGGGTTTGGGAAGGCACCAACAGCATCTGCTTCCAACGGCCAGACAGATCCCAAGATCTACCACACCTGAGTAAGAAGGAACTCATTAGCACATTCTATGTTGCACCACTTAAATTTGCAATTCTGTACCTGCTGCTCTGAGCTTGTCTGATTGATCTTCAAGCATTATCTTGTTTTCACCCCCAAGACCATCTGAAAAGATGAGTAGAACCTAGAGGAAGAGAAAAGCAGAGGATGAGATGATGTGAAAATGAAACATATAATTGGGGAGGAAGAAACAAATGAAAGAATGCAGAGATGGGAGACTGAATGTGACAAGAGTACCTGTCCATGGGATTTAGGTCTATCATTAAAGGTCTCCCACAGTGACTGCAGGAACTGTGCATTCAGATGAGTTGGCCCGTCGACACTGACTTGCAGCAGGCTGTCAAATATTGCTCTCCGGTAGAGTTGGAACTTGGCAGGGTCATTGTTCACCTTGAAGGCCACGTTCACCTGCACCTCTGTGCCTGCCCCACAGCTGACCCTCCTGATGGAGGTGATGTCCTCTAAGATGCTTGGGAGGTAGGATTCCAGCCGGGGGTGGCCATGGAACAACGGCTGCCCCAGCAGGTGAGTGGAAATGTCAAACCCGACCACTATGTCCATAAAGCAATCTGGAGACCAAGAGAAATGAGGCCAGATTAATGAGTAGACAAGAGTAAGGAAGAGCAGACCAGGCAGAAAAAAGGAGAGTGGTCATGGCATGGCTCAGGACTGGAGGGTCCCTAGTACCCAGTGTTCAAGAAGGAAGATATTGGCTGCTTGATCAACACAGGTATTTCCTCTCTCCTCTTCCAAATATTTCAAGTTCCAATCATGGTTTAGCCTCATTTTCATTGGCTGGCTGTGTGTGTGTGTATGTGTGTGTACACACATGCATATTTTTTCTTTTAATGATGACATATTATGATTCATATAATCATAACATTTTAAGTATTTGAAATATCCTTAGGGATTATTTAATCCAGAGGTCACAAACATAAATGGCTACAAAGACCAGGTGGATAATGTAAAGGAGTTAGATGGACAGAGAGCAAAGAGAATGAAAGGAGAACAACAACCCCGTCTGTTCACTACTCAACTCCCACTGAGAGTAGCCATGTGGGAGATGGGTCTGGTGTAATCAGATTGCCTTTCTTTTTCCCAAGGAAAGCCTGAAATCTCCATTTTTCATGTGCAAAAGCTGTCAACTAATTTTAACAAATTGTCAACACTAGACAGGACCAATACAACTCAGCTGTAAGTTGCCATTTGGTCACTTCTGACCCTGCCTGATTGCTCATTTTATCACTAAGGAAATCGTGATGCCTGGAAGTTGTTCCTACTGCACCAGAGCAAGAACCCTGGCTTTTGGATTCCAGTGCCAGTGCCCTTTCCACCACTGTAATCTGCTTCTAGCTGAGCACTGAAATGGGGCATAGACCATCTGGAGAGCTTGGAAAGACCAACCCATTCTGTGAAAGAAGTAGCTTCAGTCATGACTCCAGAAACAGAAGCATGCTGAAGAATTTCTGCATGTTGTACAAATTACCCAAAATGTTATATCCTGAGATGTCATCCTCCTAACT
The DNA here is from genome assembly GCA_004024625.1 of Mellivora capensis. Classification (NCBI taxonomy): domain Eukaryota; kingdom Metazoa; phylum Chordata; class Mammalia; order Carnivora; family Mustelidae; genus Mellivora; species Mellivora capensis. The sequence continues at coordinate 21,854 of PISX010002964.1, read as the reverse complement.
CCCAGCCCAAATGTACAGAACCTGAGTCCTACATGGTGAGTCTCACCTGAAGCGAATAGTGACCTCCCCGTCAGATGGCTCATTGCAGTCCCTTCATTTCTTTCCCTTCCTCCCCTCTTGACTCACTTACCTCCTGGCCTTTATAGCTATTGGTTTTTTGACTTCTGGGAATCAAGTAATCACTAAGGACAAATTCAAATCTTTACTAAATTATGATTATACAAATGCCATCATTAAAAGCAGAAGAAAATATGCACACACATAGGCTTGAACAGACACACAACACAGAGACACACACAGGAACATGGACCCTTACAGGATGGTTTGACAAAGTTAAAATAGTAAAGCTGCCAGCCAGCCAATGTCTGTTTCACTTACTTCCCCCTGGACACAAGGCATTATTCTAGGCCTGCCACAAGTGGAGGGGGGCAGAAATAGGAGACTGACTTTCGGTGGTAAGAGAGGCACAAAGCCTGGCTTGCAGTGAGGGGTCAGGGCTGAGCAGAGGACACAATCCAGGATTTCCTCCAGCCTCTGCACCTTTTTCCTCACCTCTGAGGGAGGCTAGCTAATCCCAAGCTTCCTGGAAACAGAGGAGAGATCTGTTCTCACTGAGCACTCTTCAAAAAATATGTTCAGGTACAGCTAGCCCCCAGGACATCTTGGGGAAATGAAGCCCCAGGAAGGCAGCAGTTAAATAAAAAAAAAAAATACAGAGCAAGGGGAGCACTTACTGGTGGTCCCGCAGCTCTGGCAGATTTCACGAACCATTCTTTTTTTCATATCCACATTCATTAATTTATTAAAGTCTTGGAGGGTGATTATTTTTCTAGAATCGCCCGTCATTGGCAGAAGTTGCTCCTTATGAACGTCCCCTATGCCCCAAACCAGGACACAAATTCCGAGGTTTCTAAGGACTTTCACTTCATCAGCCACATCGTAGTAGGGATCCCTGGATGTTATGACAACCAAAGTTTGAGGGACACCAGCATTTCTCCTCCCACCAGAAGATGGATCAAACATGACTTTCACTTTTTTAAGGGCCAGGTCAATCCGCGGAAACCCGTTGCTCTTGGTGATAGTTTGAATTTGAGTCTTCAGCTTCGGTACTGTCAGAGAGTTTTTCAACTCAATAATTTTCTGGAAGCGATTCCCAAATTGAGCCAACCCGATTTTTATTCTCTGGTTCTGAAGGTTAAAATTATCAATTAAGTCTGACACAAAAGTTGTCATGGTAACAAACTCTGAGTGGGAGACCATGTCAGAGCCATCAAAAAAGAAAACCACATCGGCTTCTTGAATGTCACACCCTGCCATTGGGAAAAACAAAACAATTATTTTCCTCACAAATTATTCTAAATTTTCCCTTTCCTCAAATTCTTCAATTGCTTTACTAAATCCCCACATTAGTAGCAAATTGAGATAAGTCAACAGAAGAGAGAATTACCGGTTGGCCCTCAAGGAGGAAAAACAGTGGGAAAGAGAAAGATAACAGACTGCTTCAAATTTTAATATTTATGTGATTCATTTGAAAAGACAGTGAAAGTTGCTTAGAGAAAGAAGTTTGAATAGATTGAATAAGTTCATTAAAAAGTAATTGCAAAGGCTAGAAATCCCTTTGACACACTCAAATTGGAAGGTTCACCGAAGTCAAGGTAATGGTACCCATGTATTATGGTTAGTATTCCTGTTACTACTAATGCTACCACTTTACATTTGTGTTGAGAATTGCCATTTTAAAAAATGTTTTTGGCATACAGTAACTTAATATTCATGATTGTGTTATAAGGAATTAATCTAATTTTATAGATACGGAAATGGAATTCAGAGGTTAAGTAACTTGCCTAAGAATACACAATTGTTATGCAGTGGAGCGGGTACCTGGACCACATCATTCTTTTTATCTTTAAATCCAGTATTTTTTTCTGCTGCAGTCTTTTTATAATATCATAACCCAAATATTAAAATGCAATGGGACAAGTGCTAATAGCTAATAAAGAGGGCAAAGGGTCATCTCCCTGAAATCCAAGGTGAAATGTCCCAAATCCAGGGATAATATTCTACCCTCAGTTCCAATCAAATGCAATGGCTGGGACAGGGACAACACCAAGGTGATTAGTAAAGGCAGTTGAGACCAAAGAATGCCCACTGTCACACAATTCTTTCTAAGGGTAATCTGCCCAGATAGACCTTCGAGGAAGGATTTGCTGCCAGTTGTGGGAGTGTGGCCAACAGAGGGCCTCAGACTGTCAGTTCCTTCATGGTTAGCCTCACTGCAAAGAAAGCCTCACTGCATGGAAAGCCTCACTTGCATTAGGGAAGCCCATATCTGAGGACTAAGTGGGAAGGGGACATAACCACTCAGTCATCTTAGTCTGATGCCGGACAGCACTGATGGGCAATATACACACCAGAGCTCTTCGCCAGGTTTGGAGCTTTGTCAAGCATGCCTCACTGTGCAACTTCTTCTGCCCATCCTACTTTCCCACTTTCCTTCACAGGGTGTGGGTCCCTAATAAGCACCATGTATCCTAGACTCTGCCTCAGTATCTGCCTCCCAAAGGTAGGCATGGGAGGTGAGAATAAAATAGACTCCATCTTTGTAGGAAAAGACTGTAGTTCTGGTGATGTAGTAGATTTGGTGGGGACCCAGTGATAAACAGGAGGCCATGCCTGCCCAAGGAAATCAGTCTTGTGACAGATACAGATAAAAAAAAATAGCAAATATGTGTTCGGTGCTACCACCAGGAGAAATAGAAGGTGCAGAATCAGGGAGACCCACTGGGATCACTGTCAGGTATTGGGTCAGGAAATTGGCAAACAAAGGCTGAAATGTGAAATACTAGATACAGTGTGGGAAAATGGGCTGGTGTATTCGTGGTGGGTAGAATGCTGTGTACAAAGATGCAGAGGTATTTCAGGTTGATAGGAGAGATTGTAAAGTGGGGAGTGGCAACAGATGAGGTTGGAGATATGGACAAGGCCAGATGGAACTCAGGAATTCAGAAACTATAAACTGTAAGCAAAGCAGTGACATAATCTAGTGTGTGTTAGGAGGATCACTCAGTGCTCAGAACAGACTAGAAGGTGGCAAGATGAAAGGCAAGAAGACCAAATTTTAGGGTGGGAGTCCAGGGACAGGCTAGAACAGGCAGAATTGAAAAGGTCCTGCTGCCTTGGGAAAAGTCACAATTTTTATTAAAGATAATACCATCATTCAGCATCTGAAACCAAGGAAATGAATTCATTGCTCACTTTGAGCCCAGATGGCCAATCTTACACTTTCCTCAAGTGTGATGCCTGTAGCCATCCCTAACCCACTGGTATCTCATGGAATCCACTTACATCCCTTCCCTCCCTATTCCTACCCACCAGCCTCTACTACTCCATATTGAACTCCCATATCCTTTTGTCTGTATTAGTGGCCTGTATCTAGAAAAACACACAGACTACTTCAACTTCAAATGGCCCAAGTCTAAATCCCATTTAGACTGTCCTGGATCTCTGAAGACAGAAGTCTATCTGTAAAACCACACCACTCTGAGTCTGGTCTGCAACTGGTATTCAGTGGTTGCATTGAGACCATTAATGGAATAGCACAAGAGGCCCTGAAATGGGGTAAGGTCAGTATGATCCCAGGTAGAGTTCCTTTCTGCCAAGAAAAAGACCTCAAAGAACATTTCTGAAACCTTCTTCCATAAGCTCTTCAATGGATACTGTCATGGAAAGGCAACTTTCAGATCTTGAATGCATTTCTTTTAGAAATAAGAAAATAGCCTGAGCAGAGAAAGATTCAGCCCATGACATCCAGGTAATGAGAAGCCAAGATTTAATTTATTTTTCTCTTAACCTTCTATTGCTACCCCCACAGAAACTTTAAAAATTACAACTTACACTCATGGGCACTGGTACACATTCTTTCTTGCAGAGGCAGGTAAATATCTTTCAGTTTGTTGAAATTATCTACATGGAAAGTATTGTTTTTATTCCCTGCCATAGCCTCAAGTTCAAGTTGGTTGGCCTTTCCTACACCCACTGCGTAGATATCGATGCCTTTGTTTCTCAATTTCAATGCTGTATCATTTAGCAGATTTCGGTCATCGGACTCGCCATCGGTGATGATGATCAGCATCTGTTTCACATTTTGCTGGATGCGGCTGCCATGTTCTTCTGTGAACATTATGTTTGTGTGATCAAGAGCCCTGGCAGTAAAGGTACGCCCTCCAGTGTCCCTGCGCCTCCTCAGGTGTTCAATGACTGCAGATCTGTTTGAGTATTTCCCAAGGTAGAAAAGAACCTCAGGATACTCTGAGTATTTGAGAGCTCCAATCCGAACTCGGTCACTGCCAACATCTGCTTTCTTCACCAAATGGATAGTTAGACCCATCATGCTTTCTTGCTCTTCTGTATTTATGCTGCCTGAATGGTCCAGCACAAACACAATGTCCAACACTTTAATATTTTTGCAATCTGAAAGAGAAAGAAAGCAGGCATCAGAATCTTTCTGCAGTGTATTCTACACAGACAGCTGAGAAGGGTGAGCAAGCGAACGTCTGCCATGAACCTACTATGTGCCAGACACTGCTTCTCACTTGTTAGACATGGCTGTTGCCATTTTACAGAGTGAGAAACTGAGGCTCGGTGATGTACAACTTGCCCAGATCATGATTCCACGGGAACTGTAGCTGACAATGACTCTGCAATGGGTGGTTCTTAAGCCACACCACTCTGTTCTGCTGTATCTTATTAGGAGAAGTGATGCGTTTTCCTAGGCAGGCTTTCAACTGAAATGAAATGTCAGGAGGTAGTTTAATATCAGTATAATGGTGAGATAGGACTGATGCTTGCCAAACTGGCTTGCTGTTTTAAAGAGCTCGGAGGTTCTCTGTATTAGCTGGGATTTTTATCCTACCCTCTCTGGCTCCAGCTGTCTTTTCAGCCTCTGCTAGGCGAGCTGTTCCATGTGCACCATGCCTCTCTGCTTTCATTTCTACTCCTTCCCCTTGCCTCCTGGATTAGAACCCGGAAAGACCCCAAGTAGGGGGAGAGCTAAGGCCCTATCACTTCCCCTCAGCCCCAAGCTCTCCTCCACATTGGAAGTCAAGTGAGCACTCGGGAAAGGTCTCCAAAGTATGGGGTTTCTCTCCCCTCTTTCTCTTCCCTCAGTAACTTAAGTACATGCCTTCTACAATTTCACTTTCTCCACTTTCCACCTGAGTATGGTAACTTCAATCCTTATTTCTGGCAATGGTCTCAAACTCTCAAGGCTAAGATGCTATGGGTGAGCCCAGGATATATCTGTAGGAACCTGGGGCAATGACATGATTTGACGTTTATGAGTCAATCTGATGTGTGAGTCAGCTGAAATTTCACCTCATGCTATAGACAGGGCCTTCACAAACATCATGTTTATCAAAATGAAGAAATGCCAGGAAGATCTCCGTGGATTTCAAAGGTGGGGATGTGGCCTTAAGGCTAACCTGACTTAGAATGTCTCAACATTACCAAGAGTTTGAGAATCATTGCCATATTAATTAAGCTGTTATGAGAGAAATTGCAGTGTCACTGCCTAAAACTCAGAATTTACACTAAAACATTTTGTTAACTTGTGAAAATTTCTCACACAGAATTCTGAATAATATAGTCCAAGGGAGGTCTCCAGGTTGCCAGGGGAACAACATACAACAAATTTACCAATACTTCAGTGTGTTGTCCTGGTTGTATCCAAAACACAGATAATGGCACATGATAGATTTAAGAGCAGAGTTGTTTTTAGTCTTTTGTGTGGATTTATAGCCAAGTTCTCATCCAAGAGCCATTGAAGTTGATAGACTCAAACTGAAGATTTGCTTGACGCAATTTGAAAAGTATTACAGTTTGTGAGAGATAAAAATGATGATCCTGAACAATCATTTTAAAAAAGTAACAAATTAAAATTTTCCAAAGAGATAGATACATGAAAAGAAAAATGTAAAATACCTCACTCATAGAAATGGAGAAAAATAGGTGAATCAATGAAATCCTTTAAAACAGGATTTTTTTTTGGGGGGGGGGAGGGTATGCTTAGGATATTGGATTTCGTTTACCTAAGCAGAAGAATTTGTATTTCTAGGTATTTACTACTTGACAAGGATTACAGGTAGGCAAGAAACAATTCTGGGGAATCATTTGGGATTAAAAATTTCCTCTGGAAAATCTAGGTATTCAGGTAGTAAAAAGTTTGAAGTTCAATGGAAAATTCTGAGAACTTTTTGGAATAGCTTCGAAGTCTCCACAGCCAGACTACCTTGTTGCTAAACTGGCTGACAAGACTGTTCAAGTGGAATATCCCTGGAAGTCACAGGTATTTTAATAAAACATAAATAAGACTAAAACTTAACACCAAAGTTCAGTGAGAGTCCAAGCCCATGGTACAACCCACTGTTCACCCGAAAAGGTCAACAGCTCACATTTCAGAGTCCTGAAGGATAATGGCGTTACTCACCATGGAGAGCACAAACACGAAAAATGAGTTTGCTTTCTATTGTCTTCAGATCATCAAATTTCTCAACCTGGAAGACCAAGTTGCCATCCCCACTGATCTCCTCCAGTTGAGTCCTATTGGCGCCGTACACCCCCACAGAGAAGATGACCACACCTTTGTCCCGAAGAGCTTTAGCAGGGTCTCTCACAGGATCTTGGGCTTCTCCATCCGTGATGAGGATAAGAAACTTTTTGGCCATAGCACGGGCCCCCTTGGCGGGGGTGAAGTATTCATCTATAGAAGTCAGTGCATTTCCGGTCAAAGTGTTTTGGCTGATGAGAGACATTCTGTCTATTGAATCAGAAATTTCATTTTGTGTAAAGTATTTATTAAGCTGGAATTCTTCTTGAGTTTGATCGCTGAACTGAATGACACCAATCTGAGTTCTATCTGGACCAATCTGAATCCTGGCTAATAGGTTTTTCATGAAGGTTTTCATTTTTCCAAAATTGTCATGTCCTATACTGCCAGAACTGTCCACCAGAAACATGATGTCAGCCTTCATGTCTTCACATCCTGCATGTTGTCAAAAAGACCAGAAAGGAGCCAGGTTGACAGGATTTGCAGAATATAGAGAAATGGTAAGACAGAAATAAATGCATTGTCAGAAAACATCAAAAATTAACTCAAGCACCTGCTCCTACATTTGAAAATTTAATCTGCTCCTGAAGCAGAGGCCTGCTGACTAGAACTCTGAATCAGAAACCCACTGAATTATTATCCACGAAGTTTTAAAGAGAAAATGCAACTTCCAAAGCATATATTCATTTACCCATAATTCATTTATTCATAATTCTTGAGGTGTATGAAATGCCAAGTATCAGGTTATGTGTTAAAGGATGCAATGATGATCAAAAAAAGAAATCAGAGAAAAAGCAATCAATTCCCTACACTCATAGGACTACTAGTTCAGGTTTTTATGTATAATGTAAAAACACAAAATTCCAAACAATCTTTATGTTGCATTATTTTCTTGGATAATTTAAAGTGATTTGATAAATATTAAAAATCAGGGTGAGAAACCTACTAGAGATAATAAGTGTATTAGTAAGCACATATCCATTCAGCATGGACTGTTCCTTTATTTATATATAAAATTTGAAGAAAGCTACCAACTGGAAATTCACATATTTTTGTATATATATATATGTGTGTATGTACATGGATGTACACATTGAAGACCAATTTCTATAAGCCATGGAAAAAAAAACCAGTGTTACTAATCCATTGTACAGGTGTGTGTGAGTACATCTATCTCTCTCTATATATATATAGTATGTAAATATTGTTGTTGGCATGTATCTCCTTAGTCTTATCCTTTTGGTCTACCTGCCGTCATTGCCATTCTCTTAAATAGTCCTTCCCTCAACACTCACAGAGTCTATCCCATACTATTTAAAAATAAACAATTAGCATTAGTCAAAAAGAATAAAACAATGCTTATTATTTTTTAATAATTTATGTAAGGCCCACCAGGGAACATTAAAACCACCATTTAAGACCTGAGCTGCCTGGGACCATCTTGAAAGTCATCAATAGAGAGGTTATTAAATATATTTGTGGCCTTGGCAAGGCCCCTCTGCTGTGAAATGTGGAAGCCTCCCTTCCATGAAACATATGCAAAAGGAGTAGACTTTTACATGTGGTTTAGTGTTCACTGGGTCTACCTTCTTATATCTGTTTGTGATGAGACTGCTTCCCATCCTCTAATATCTGGTCTCCCATCCTTCTGTGTCAACTAGTTTCAACTAGAAACTAGCTTCAACTAGCCAGATGATTGTCCAGGAAAAGACCATATATCCTAGTCTTCCTTGAAGCTTCATGTGGCCTTGTCACTAAGTTTTGGTCAATAGATATGAGCAGAAGTGACTTTCCCACGTCTGGATCTTAACATTAAAACAATTGAGTGTAGTGGACTCATATGGCCCTTTCTCCCTTTCTACAAATGCAAGGTGAAGAGAACTAGAGGTTCACTTTTGACCTAAAGAGTTATGTGTTGAGCATGGACTGGTCTCTCTACAGACCTCCACTACTCACCCTGGACCATTATACAAAAGAGAAAGAATAGTCTGCATTGTGTAGTTTGGGGTCTTTTTGTTAAAGCCCCTTTTCCTGCCCCCTCAGCAACACACACACTGTGTTTCACTCCATATGCATCTGCTCTGAGACTAGTCAGTGTTTTTCTGGGTCCTCCAGCTTTGGTTCCTTAGTTTCCCTGCCTCTATTTACCATCTTATGGCTCATTTCCTTGTCCACAGCTTGTCTCCTCTCTCAGGTGTGCCAGTGTTCAGGCACCTGCACAACAACAACCTGACCCACAGGAGATTATGTACTGCACCTCCTCACATTGGTCCAGGCCTGTCTCCCTTGAAAGGACGGAGGTACAGTCTACTTTCTGTTTCCTGGAACCCTGTTACGTTTCTTTGCATCAACCCCAGGAAACCTTGGGGAACTTTTGCTCTTGTAGTCTTTCTAGAACATCCTGAAGACTCAACTACTGTCCATAATGGGGAGAACAATGAGCAATATTGGGATTTCTGATTTTGCTGTGAGCCCCACTTATTTACTTATCTGTTTTTCTTTTTTGTTTCTTCATTTTTTGCTTTTTAAAATTATGTTCAGTTAGCCAGCATACAGTACATCATTGGTTTTTGATGTAGAGTTCCATGATTCATTAGTTGCATTGCTTATCTATTATTTCAGTGACTCAGAAAATCCCCAAACTTTTTCACTTTTGTAAGTTCAAATAAGTGAAAATTCTTTTGTCTTCTCATCAGTGAATACCTTAGCCAACTTCCACAACAGCTCCTTTTTATGTGGCAGTCACTATGGGCCCACATGCATTATTTTAAGTTTTCCACATGCATTATTACTTTCAAGCTTCACTATAGGCTCCACACAGGGATGAAGTCAGGTAGACAGGATGTAACCCATTCAAGGTCCACAGGTAATAAGGCTGGGGTTTGAACTTTGACTCATTGACTCCACCATCCTTTATCTTAACCAAGAAGTTAACATGTCTCTCAGCACATGGAATTTTCATGTGCTCATACTAGCAATCAACACATATCATCCTCAACTAGTAAGTGGCTATTACTAACAAGAGAAATCATAATCAGGTACAGGAATTTGAAAATTGTTTTTCCTAACTTCTGTTACATGATTTTTAGTCAGAATGAAAATGCAAATATGTGCCTCTGTTACAAATAAAAACAGTTGTTATGTGTGTACTAGATATGCATGCATAATAGAGAAATGATGGCTGATGTCTGTTATGCTAAACCTGTGAGGGTTCTAAGATGTACATGTTACCCTTGCTTAATCGATGAGGCAGTCTAAAGGTCAAGTAGAAAAGTGAGTTGGATCCTAATTAGCCCATGCACATACACACACGCGCACGCACACACACGTGCACATGTACACACATGCACACACAGAATAAAGTCTCTTACATACCATACCAGTGGGCTTTGTCAAGGCCACAATATTCTTAGCAACCTTCCTACTTATGACTTTCAACATGGCCTCAGGGCATCTGTCTACTGAGGGATTTTCCAATCTTGGCAATTGGTGCCTGGGTAGCTCAGTGGGTTAAACCTCTGCCTTCAGCTCAGGTCACAATCTCAGGGTCCTGGGATCGAGCCTGGCATCAGGCTCTCTGCTTGGCAGGGAGCCTGCTTCTCTCTCTCTCTCTGCCTGCCTCTCTGCCTACTTGTGATCTCTCTCTCTGTCAAATAAATAAATAAAATCTTTAAAAAAAGGGGGGGGGCTGCCGAATCCCTCCCTGATGATAAAGGAAGTTAGCAAAATGTTAACCAGACAACTGATCACATCACTTCTTGTCTCAGCCCAGCTATCAGTCTGCCTGAAGTACCTAATGAAGTATGGAGAATAAAGCCGTTTTTGTTTTGCTTACCTTTTTCATTGCAGATCCTGTGAACAACTTCATTTTTTATGCTTCTTAAAGAATCAAAGTTCTGCCCAAAGCTAACCCTTTCTTCTCCCCCAGCAATTTGTTGGAGTTGTGCTTTGTTAGCCTCCCCAATGCCAACTGCATGAATCATGACTTGCTCAGCCCTTACTCTCTCCGCAGGCTCTAGGACTTCATCTGCGGACCTCCCGTCAGTCAACACGATGAGGTAACAGGGAACCTGGCGTGTCCTATGCTTCCTATCCTCTTTTATTATTGACAGCATGAAATCCAGGGCCTCCCCAGTATGGGTCCTGCCTTTGAGTTGCTCGATGTTCAAAATAGCATTTCTTAAGTTCACATTATTAGAACTGTCATTGATATAAAACTCCACTTTCATCTTATGTGAATACTGCACCGCTCCAACTTGGACTTCGTCTGGGCCAATGCTGAACATTCCTGTCACAGCCAACATAAATTCCTTGATTTGCCCAAAGTGTTTCTTCTGTATGCTGGTTGAGCCATCAATGAGGAAATATATATCAGCCTCTTTCGTATCCATACAGCCTGCAAAAAAAAAAAAGAAAAGAAAAGAAAAGAAGGAAATGAATTAATTGTTAATTACAGAGACTCTGGGGAGAACATTGCAAGAGGGTTTGTAGAGGAACAGGAGGACATGAAGGTTCTAGAGAATGAGAACTCTTCATCATTTGCACAGTCTGTCTGCCTCCTCAAACCTGTTCATGCCCATTTTCTCCTTTGAAATTCATGACAACGTGATGGGATATTGAAACAGAGTGACCCCCAGTGCTTTGTTTCAGATCATACAGCCAGTTAATTAAAAGGAAGGACCAGATTCCCAAGTCTCCAGGCTGCAATTAAAATTGTTTTTCTAGTATTGACATATGACTTTTTGGACAGTTTATGTCTTATCATTTCTTGAGAAATGGAATGAAGGAGATGACTGACTGCTCTTACTTTGCAAGTAACCTCTTCTTCCTGGAGCAACTAGAACGATATATTTAAAACTAGAACCAGATCATATTACTCTTCTACTTAAGTGGTTTATCATTGCATTTAGAATTTAAAAACAAAAAATTGGCCTGAACTTTCTCCCTGCTTTTCTCTTGGACCCTGTTTCCAGCAATTCTTCATCTTACTCACTGTGCTCCAACCACTCTGAGCTGCTTTCCGTACTTTGAAAATGCCCCAGGGCTTTTGCACTTGCCCATCTCTCTTCCTGGAATATTATTCCCCCTAAATATCCACATAGCTGATTCTTTCTTATCTCATCATTTGCCAATTCAAATGCCAGTTCTTCAAAAAGACCCTCTCTTCCCCTCTAGCTAAAACACATCAATCTTTGCCTATAATATTACCTTATTTCCTCTATGACATCCATACTTTTTAAAGTTATCTTCATTTGTTCATGAACACAGACTGCTTCCTGCCACAGAGTGTCAGCCCCATGAGGGCAAAAACTGCCTCCTTCTCTGTTTTTACTAGTACACTTGGTGTATCACAAGATTTCAACAAAAAATTTTTAAATAAGAGATTTCAATGTTCCTTCCTTTGTTGAGTAGATTCTGTTCTTGCTAAAACATGAAAACATGTTTTAACTTTACTAATTCTCTATTTACAACTCTACCAATTACTCACTGAAATTGGGTAGGAGAAAGAGCATACTTTCAAATTTTGGTTATTTGTGCAATTATCTGGCTGAGTGTGTGAAAAGATCTTTAAAATACAAGATAATTTAGTCATTCCACAATATTTTCTTTCTTGACAGCTTTTTGGCAACTTGTAGCTATTGACACTACTTCAGGCTATGGGGAGTTTGTCCTTAAGAAATCAGAAATACTGGGGTGCCTGGGTGGCTCAGTGGTTTAGCCCCTGCCTTCAGCTCAGGTCATGATCCCAGGGTCCTGGGATAGAGCCCTGCATTGGGTTCTCTGCTCAGCGGGGAGCCTGCTTCCTTCTCTTTCTGCCTACTTGTGATTTCTATCTGTCGAATAAGTAAATAAAATCTTTTTAAAAAAATCAGAAATACTGGCAATAAGTTGGGACCTGGGAATTAAACCATGAATCAGGGGCACCTGAGTGGCTCAGTCATTAAGGGTCTGCCTTTGGCTCAGGTCATGATCTCTGGGTCCTGGATTGAGCCCTGCATCGAACCCCAAATTGGGCTCCCTGCTTGGCAGGAAGCCTGCTTCTCCCTCTCCCCTAGCTGTGTTCCTTCTTTCTCTGTGTTTCTCTCTGTGAAATAAATAAATGAAACCTTTAAAAAAATAAAAAAATAAACTATGAATCATCCATAAAATATTAAGGCAAAGATAAGCAGTTATCTGCAAAAGATAGGATTAATCTCAGGCCAGCAAAACTTAACAGCAACCAGAATGGATTGGTTTATATACCTAATAAAGAAGAATCAGGGGTTTTTCAGAATAAATACAGTGGTATCCAGCAATGAAGGACAGAAAAAAATGTGAGTCACAATGGGTAACCAAGGCAATGCCCACCTAGCCCACCTGGAGCTGTGCTGTCCAATACACTAGCCACTAATCACACATTGCTATTAAAAAGTCAATTTAAAGATTTAAACTACTTAAAATTAAATAAAATGTAAAAATCAGCTCTTTAGTTGAACTAGGGCTACATTTCAAGTTAACATCCCCACGTGGCTAGTGACTATCATATCCAGTAGTATAAATATAGAACATTGCCATCATCACAAAATGTTCAATTGGAAAATGTTGAAGAAGAAAGTGTCCCCTGGCCCCTCACCTGTAGAGCTATACAGAGATAGAGATAGAGAGAGAGGGAGATCTATATTTTGACTTTAAAATATAATCATCTGCCCAGCTGAATGTCACCAGACATTTCAATCATAAAACTAACTTCATTGCTATGATTCTGCAACTTGCAGCAATCTCTCGATTTCAATTTAGCTTCTTGGTATGCCTGCCTATAGGGAGAGAATATACTTCTCAGAGGACATGAATGTCCAGGTCCCTGGGCACTGGACATCATAAATATAACTGTCACTCTTCTTCTATACATGGGTCTCTTGGTTTGATTACAGTGAATCTCTCCTTGATTTAATGAAACTTGACTTAACTAGAGACCTACTCTGTGACAGATGTGGTAGATACAATGACTAAGTCAGTATAGACTGGTTCTCTGTGTTTGACCATTCTGAATCTACAAACCTGGCCATCACACTCTAGACCATGTTAAATTCACTAAGGTCAAGGCTCTCAAACATTGCTAACAAGAGTTTATAGGGGAGCTCGCTAAAATGCAAGTGCCCAGGCCCTAATTTGAGACTGATTCACTAGGTTTCTGGGAGGGCTTGGACAAATGAATTAGTAATAAACTCCTCAGAAAACTCTGATAAGTTTATAGCAGACCCTGTTGGTACTTAGCCTGTATCCCCTCAAACTCTACCATTTCTCTGTCCACTGGTTCCTAACACGTTCACTCTGAGGGCTCGCATCACACCGTGTCTGTCTGTGGGTAGACTGCACTCAGTGTGCTGGAACCCTCTTTGCATGGGGCTTGAAGAAGTGCCTGGAAATGTGCATTCTCTCATGTGCTAGAATACAAATTCTCTAGCTACACTGCCCCCCGACTGGGACAATTCTAATGTTTAAACTACACTGTCTCTAGAATGGCCCTGTAGAATTGAACCACCATGGGACTTGGCTTATCATACTCTCCTTCCTGGCCCCAATCCTCACTTTCCTACCAATCTCCAGTTTTCCCTGGGTATATTTTCCAATATATCAATTTCACATAAAGCTTTTTCTGGCATCTACTTCTGAGGAACCCAACCTGAGTCAGGTACCAAATTTTGAGAACCACTCAATTAGTAAGAAGCCACCTATAGACTAAGGCCTCATGAAGAACAGCTATCCCCCTCAAATGGCCCTTGCCTCTAGCCTAGGTCCTATACCTTCCCATTTAGAATTTCTATATTGAAAATAATCATTTTTTTGTCATGTCATTGTCACTCCCCAAGAGAGACCACACTACACATTCCTCCTATGCCCTCGTAGTTGGTACTAGACCAAAGTGGCTGCCACTAGGGAAATTCCCCCACAAGTCACTCATGAGGGAACACAGGACTTGTTTCTTGCTCCTGTGTGTAATGTATTCATGCCACAGGAAATCCAGGGCTGGCCCAGAATAAATTCTTAAACCTTCAATTGACTTGTCTGAGTTTAAAATTGACCTTTAAAATCATTGGAAAATCACAAGCCTTTTCTATGTAAGTTCTGCCAAATTCCAGTTCCAATTGCAAAGGAAATGTGTGAAGCCAGCAGGTATCTCAGAATTAGGTAAACACAAAGTCACATCAAGTTTCTTTTAGCATGTACCTTTGAAAAGAGCGAAGTAAAACTATAGAGGATTCACAGTGCATCTTAAGTAGGATATCTTCACTAGAACGATGGAAGACAAACATAATAGGAAAGGTCAAAAAGTGCAAAAATACTCATGGTTGTGTGTAAAGATATAGGGGTGAGGATGATGTTATCCAAGACTTTCAGAATGGAAAAATATGCGTAATGACTTATATATCCAACAGTTAGGATATGTTAAGTAAATTATAGTCCATTGATACCATGGAATTTTATTGCCAACCTAAAAAGAATGTTGCAAAATTAAGGAAATGGATGAAAGTTTGTGATACAAGGCTGACACGAAAGTAAGGAAGGAAGATGACATTGGTTATCCCCAATATTATTGTCTCCTTCTATACTAATCGAACCCCCAGTTTTTAACCAAGGTGCTTGGCTGCCCTAAGTAAAGACTACATTTTCCAGCTCCCATTTTTACAACTAGGTGTGACATGTAACTAAGTTCTGGCCACTGGGATGTAAACAGAAATTATATGTGTCATTTTTAGGAATATCTTTGAAGAAAAGGAAGTGGAAGCTTGCCCACTTCCTCCTTTTTTATCTTTCTTGCTTGCTGGGTATGAATGTGATGCTTGGAGAAATTATCTTGGACTATGATCCTGGGAATAAAAGCCACAAATGGCAAAAAAAAAAAAAAAATAATGTAGAAAGAGACAGGGTTCCTGACACTGTGGTATACCACACCAGCTCTGTCTACCTACCTTAGGACTTATTTGTGAAACATAAAAAAATAGTTTCATCTTCACAGTTAAATTCTGTTTTTATTTCTGTTGGTCACACACAAATGTAATCATAACTGATTTAAATTACCGAACTGTATAGTCCTGCACTGTATGATACAATACCCACCAGCTACATGTGGCTATCAAAACTAAATCGAATTAAAATTAAAGTTCAGAGAAATTAAATAAAATCCAGATCTTTGGTTACACTAGCCACATTTCAAGTGCTCAACAGCCACATGTGGCTAGTTAGCGACTGCTTTATTGGACAGCACAGATGGAAAACATTTCCGTAATCACAGAAAGTTCTCTTGGACAGCACTCGTATGTACAATGCTATACATCTTTAAAAAATGTGTATGTGGGCACCTGGACGGCTCAGTCAGTTAAGCTTCCAACTTTAGATTTCAGCTCAGGTCATGATCTCAAGGTCGTGAGATTAAGCCCTGCATCAGGTTCCACATCGGACATGGAGCCTGCTAAAGATTCTCTTTTGCCCTCTCCCTCTGTCCCTCCCCATCCTAAGTAAATAAATAAATAAAAATAAATAAATTAAAAATGTGTGTGTGTGCGCCAGTGTATGTATATAATAGGGAGAGAGAAGAAGCCAAATGACATGAGAAATAAATGTTCAAAAATGGTTTTATCTGAAAGATAGGATTACAAATTATTTTCTTTCCTTCATGTTCATCATATTGTTAAACTTTTTTATAATGAATGCATATTACTTTTTTACATTTTATTGAGGTACAATTTACACACTAAAAAATTTACCCTTTGTAATCATTTGATGATTTTTAGTAAATTTATAAAGTTCTGCAACCAGAACCAAATCTAGTCTTAGAATATTCCCCTAACTACTGAAGTTCTCTCAGGCAATTACAGTCAGTCCTTACTCTCCCCTACTCTAGGCCACAACTCATATTACTTTTACAATAAGAAAAGTATTTTTTTAAAAAACATACCAGTTCTGTCAAGGTCCATTCCCTCAGCACGAGTAGAAATTTGAGACCAAATTTCATTCTGGAGTTTTTTCTGGAAGTTTTTACTGTAAGCTTCCAAGTCTGCATAGGACTTGAGCTTGGAAACCATTTGCCTCGGAGGGTAAGACACTATTTCTTCTAACTGGGCATCATTAGCTCCTTGAATATTCATGCCAAACACAGTCACATCCTGCAGCCGAAGTTGTATCGCCACATCGCGCACCTCATCAGTCGATGGTCTGTGAGTGACAAAGACTGCGATCTGAGGCACTCCCTGTGCCCTTCTGCTGCCACTTGTCTCTGAGAAGGCTTCTAGCCTCATCTTCTCAATGGCAGCCCCAGCATTGGATTTCCCAGCCCGGACAGAAAGCTTCTGGATTTGTTCCTGAAACTCATACTGGGTTATGCTTGAATTTAGAAAGGAAATAGTCTTGGCTCTATCACTGTAACTCATAAGTCCAAGGCGCGTGCAGTTGTACCTCACATCCATGGAGGCGGTAATGTTCCTCAGGAAATTCTGAAGGTCCCTTAAATTTTGTCTGGTGCCAACTGATTCATCTACTAGGAACACGAGGTCAGCTAATGAATCTTTCTGACAGGCCACTGGGAAGGAAACTATGGAGAGAGAAAAAAGTACAAAGATTAGTGTAAACTACTAGTCCAGAGTGAGAAAGGCACTTTACCGATTGTCAAAAGGCATTAGTGAGAACAGAGGTGGTCATGACAGATGTAGTTAGCATTGTTTTCTTTTAATAAACAGCAGATAAAAATTCTGAACAAGACTTACACTGACTTCAGAGTCTTTGCAATAATGTTCCTTCTCTCTGAAAAATGCTTCTTACCAACTTTTCTATCACTTCCCATCACCAGCACCATCATGATATTCATGACCACCATCACTACCGGTATGACCATCCCATCACCAACCACTACCAATTGCTACCACTCTCACTTCCACCACCATCGCCACCTACCAATGCCCCTATATCCACTTCTACTATCACCCCAACCATCAACAACCAACCACCACCTATACCTCCACCACCACCATCTCTACCTCTACCTCTACTACCAGCAACAACAATGACCAACCACCACCACTACCACCAACCACCACCATCACCATGACCACCACCATCACCACGACCACCATCTCTACCACGCCTCTCAAGTGCTAGGCAGGGATGGATTAACAGAAATATCTCTGACCTCAGGAAGCTCACATTCTAGGGGGAGGACAGATAACTAGATTATATTATTTCATTGCTCACAAGGAACTGAAACAAATAAGTCAACTGAGTTACTATTCTGGGGATGTGGGAGAAGGACTAACTTACTTGAGATAAAAAAAGAAGTCAGGGGAGTGCTATTTAAGAGGTTTGCACTGGGGCTGAGATACAAAGAGAAGGATTCAGCTACATACTCCTATTCCTGCCAGAAGAGGAGTTCTGGCAGAAGGAATAGGAGGAGGTGGGAACAAGAAAAAAGACCAGAGTGGCTGGTGACAGTGAGTGAGGGGAACAATGATGGATGAGGCCGGAAAGAAGCAGCATCCAAGTCATATGGGAGTCACATGATCTTATTTCAATCTTTAAAATATCAACCCAGTTGTTGAGGAGAGAGAAAAAAATTCAGCGATATCCATTAATAAACAATTGCCCTAGTCCAGGAAAGGGATCATGTTTCTTGGACAAGGATAATAGCAGTTAGGAGGAAACAACAGTATAGTTTTGATACATGAATTAAACACAGAACAGAGAGGGACTTGATGATAAATTGGATGCTAGTGTTAAAAGACAAAAAAGAAGTGGTGAAAACTAGGTTTTTGGCATGAACAACTGAGTGGATATTGGTGGTATCTTTTTTTCCGAGACAGGGAAGACAGTAGAAAGAACAAGTTGCAAGGGGGATTCAAGAGATCCATTTCAGTCATGTTAAGTTTGGGATATTATTGAAGATGCCAGGTATGCAGTTCGTTGTAAAAATCTGGAATCCAGGGAACAGAACACCATATGCATAGAAAAAGCCTATTCCAGGCACAGGTGGAGGAACTATATCTGTGGAAAGCATAGCCAAGAGATAAGCTCAATCTTGCCAAGAGCTACCCACTAGGATTGTGAACTCTAGAAACCAGAAGATATGTCTTATTTATCGCTATCCCTCCAGTACCTGGTGCCTAGTGAGAACTCAAATTAAAGATAATTCTCATAAATCTACCAATGCACTCTGTACTCCACACAGTTAGCTAAAACAAACTCCCGGCATGACCTAATTGGGTCAGTATTTATTTGCAAATAGCTATTACTATGAATAATGGTAAACTGTGTGCCAAATGCCATACAAGCCATCTCACACATATCAAGGTAGACACTATTATCCTCACATTATAGGTAAGGAAACTAAACCTCAGAGGTTAAGTAACTTATTTAAGGCCATTAACAGCCAATCCAGAGTCTGAATCTAGACCTTACAGAGTCTGAAGTTCTTACTCTTAACCTCTAAAGGCGAGGATAGTGTCCCATCAAGCAAAACCTTGTTGTACCATATTGCCGTGAAGTTAATTAGGAGAGAAGCACAATCAACACACAGAATCTTCTAAGAAGGTGGTAAAACCCTACTGTCTTGCAGAGCACAGACTAAGCAGCCATCTGGAAGATGTCCCAGGTCCCCAGAGTGGATGGTTACAGGAGGGTTTCCTCTCTGAAAGAACATAAATCATAAAAACTTGCTATTTCTCCAAGGTGGCAGGAGTGAGAGTCAGGAGAGTGGAAGGAAAGGGATTCCCTGGTGTCTCAGGAGTGACACTAACTGTGGTAGAACCTCATAAATACTCACTAAAACCCATTTCTTCTTCTTGGGTATAGAGCTAGACCTGACTTCCCCACCTCATTTGCAGTTAGGGGTGACCATGGGACTAAGATCTTGATAATGGAATGTGAGCAAAAATAATGTGTGTCTCTTCCAAGCTCACCCTATAAACCCCTCCCGTGAGTGATCTTTCATCTTTTTCCCCACCCACCAGCTGTATAACAATCCCCAGGGCACCTTGGAAGTCACACGTTGAAGGCAGAAGAGCCACCACCAACCCAAGTATCTGACTAGAGGAGAGACAGCCGGTCACTTTGACCACTGGTGGTAGAATGTTACAAGGGAAATAAACTTGCTATTATTCAGGGAATCTATTTGTTATTAAGGCCTGAACTGGTCCTACTACAGAATTGGGCTATAGCTATAGTCATGGAATCAGCAATGATGGGGCAGAAAAGGTTTCAAGGTCATCTTAGTTCCCATGGGCTGCGCCCTGGCCTGTTCTGCCTGCCCATCAACACCGCATGGGCAGCTTCCTATCTCAGTTTACCTATTCCTCCCTAATGCTGTCTCCAATCACCTGCCAAGTAAATCATTTGTACTCAAGAGTCTTCTGTTTTGACGTCTTCATGGAGCACTCACTTAAAACACAAATAAAGCATTTTTCACGTGAGACACTGCAAGTCATGAGATCATAAGTTTTCCTCCTTTTGGCCTACGGGATCCTATGATCCTTTGATCCTATGGGATCAAGAATGGAAGCAGATGAGGAGGTCTTTTGCATTTCTGTACGAAATACAGGGATTTCCAGGGGCTGATGGGAAGACGGATGTAGCACCTGGTGGTTCTGATGTGTGGCTGCTTAAAGATAAAGCTGAGAAACAGCAGCCCCCCAGGGAAGCCAGCTGCAGTAACTGAGGTAAGGCGTTGCTCTCAAGTAGCTGTGTACACAACAGGTATCAATGCAGATGATGGAGCCTGCGAGGGAGGGTCTTGCTGCCACAGCAGAAACTCTTGGGGGCTCTCAGGAAAGAAGCTGGAGGAAATTTTATGTTGGGGGGAATTCGATAGCTAAGGTGGCAAGTTACACAAGAAAGGGTGCTGAGTCAGTTTAATCTGAGCTATGCATGGGTCCCTGTCATACCATAAGCTTGTCAGAAATATTTACAATATTTCTTCAACTCAAATATTTCAAGTATTTCAACTGTCAAGTATATACTATTATTTAATGGCAGCTCTTAGAAATTTAAAAAAAATAGCATTACTGCCAAGATGCATCCTAATATCAAAAATGTTAAAATGTGTGTGTGGGGGGTGTATCTTAGATGTGGAAAATATAAGCACAAAATGATTGCATAACTGAGAGGGGAGATGAGTCAAAGTCCTGGCATTAGTAGGTCCTGGCACTCATTAGAGAGATTTTACCTGAAGGGGGGAAGAAACAGGGCAGGAGGGGCTAAGCCAACACAGCAGGTGGAGGGCTCCAGAGGGCAGCCTGCTGTGTGGCTCTGTTGTACACCCGAGGGTATACTCTTCTCTGCCTGCTCTCATTTGAAAGTTACCCTTCTCCTTAAGTGTCTCCCTGTATTAGCTGACAGGCATTTACCGGGCATTCACCAAGGGCCTCACACCAAGCCAGGCCTGTGAGGGCCAGAGAACAGACCCGGAACGTCTTTATCTGTAGGATTTCCATTTATTTGCTCACTAAGAAAGAGAATGCTAGTTCATTGTCAGGCACTGTGTAGACCTGAAGAATACAGAGATAGATCTCCGTGCCCACTTCTGCCCTCAATGTGCCACCAGTTCATTGGTGGAGGGGACAGACACAGAAGTGAGCCATCCTTCACTCTGGGAGGTGCTTCTGCCCTCAAGCATGCACAGGGAACTGTGACACACAAGAAAGAAATGTGAAAGGAAAGCCTTCCAACAGGATAGGACTATAGGGCTGAGATTTAAATGATGTCAGGAGTCATCCAAGATGTAAGAAGACAAAGGAGTGCAAGGGAATGCCCATCAGAGAAAAGGCACAAGCAGACACGGCAGGTGGAGTTGACAGGGATGTGTAGAAATATCCAGGACTTCAGTGTGGCCAATCACGGAAACCAGAACGTTCTGGGAGCAGCAGGAGATGAGGGCGGAATGCACGAAGCCCCCTGCGGGGGACCCAGGCCTTCCTTACCTTGAATATCAGCCGCTCCATCCCTGTACTGGGTGGCTTCCTTGATGATCCGCGTCATGTTTTGGGAAAACGCGCCAAGGTCCCTGACCGACCGCAGGTTGAAATGAAACTGAGCTGTGGCCATGGCCTTCAGCTGCTCCTCGGAAGCACCCTGCAGCCCCACGGACACGATTCTCACTCCGTCTTCCCGCAGGGCCCTGGAGGCCTCTCTCACGTCATCCTCGGACTCCGCGGAAGCCAGGACCACCAGAATCGGGGGAAACTGCTTCTTGTCCCTCCCGCCGGCCTGCGCAGAGAAGTAGGTCCTG